>OZ024824.1:40518214-40825396 GCA_964016985.1 Anodontia alba | reverse complement strand
GTGAAACGTTCATGACGACGTCGGTAGACCCTTTGACGTCTGTCTGACCGATACAGCAGGAATCTTGACTCGTCAGTAAAGAGAACCCGCCTCCACTGCTGCAACGTATAGTTTCCTGTGCTATTCGCTATCAACCAGGCCATTAGTCGTTGACGTCGTCACACGTTAAGCACCAAACCAACGTATGGGCGTCTCGCTCGTATTCCAAAGTCAGGTAAACGATCGCGAACGGTTCTGGTGGAAATCCGATTGTTGTTCCGTCCACGAATATTCTCGGCTGTCTCCCTCAGCAAGCGAAATCTGTCTTGTAGGTGAACCAAACGGATGTATATTTGTGTTGATGAGGGCTATTGCGCCACATGGGTAAAGTCTCTGCACGCCCAACTCGCCGAGAGAAGATTATAAAGCTGGACGACTACATCCCTGAAGTGTCTCGGAAAGGACACCCGGCTCAGCACAGCAGACGATCCGCCGCACAAACACAGAGAATCTTTAAAAATTATGTCTTATTCTTCTTATATATGGTACATCAATACACGGAGTTCGGCTCGACTGGTCAGGCTTCATAAAAGAAAACATTAAAGGCTGTTGTCAGTTAAATGGTCAAGTGATTTGACTCCTCCATCAAGTCACTTGACCATTTAATTGACAACCGCAACTGACCATTCAAAATAGCTAATAAGGTAATTGTCAATATTTTTAGTTAGACAAACAAATCAACATGTGCTTACAAAGTTTGTCTAAGGAAATTCACGTGGGCTTGGTTATAACTGCCTGACGGAGGAGTCAATTCACCGCAGTCACCTTTCACAAACCTATCGCTGTCACGCTTAACTAAGCTCATCGATACATGATCTCGTGCAGCTAATACACGTGCTGTTTATAGTTACGCTTCTCTGTGCACTAAAGACAAGGTGCTGTGGATGCAAAGGCTTATTATTCTTTCTTGTTGGATTATCAGAATTCTTTTCTGTGCGTTTTAAAATAAGTTTGGATATACTTATTCGACGAAACGCCATCACTTCTCCATATTCAACACGACAAACACTGAGGGTTTAGAAAGCAGTCAAAGCTGTAAGTTAACTTTTTGGGGTACATGTTTGGCGTTATAACTTTATCTTTTTTTATATTTATACAACATGAGCTCACATAGTGATCTATGGTGAGCTATATCATAGCCAACCTCTTTCGTCCGTCTGTCCGATGGGTTATACCCGATAATAAAAATAAATAATATATACATGTATACTTATTTCAGCACTTGTAATTAGTTCGTTTGTTTTATTTCAAACTATACCCAGCTAGCATTCTACATAAATCTATAGCGGGCTGTTATCGGCCCGTCAGCTACATTGACGGGCCGATAACGGCCCGCTATAGATTTATGTAGAATGCTTACTAGGATATACTTCAGCCGCATCGCGCAAACCTCAAAGGCGCAGGCGAGCCTGCATGTGCATCCACCCATTCTCGCCAGAGCCCAAAGTTCCAAACGACTCACCCACACAAGCAATGAGCTAACATCGACCAAAAGAGATTTCTGTGGAATCCCCTCCCTTCGCACGACGTAACTCACATATTCAATGTTTCTCTTTTCATAAGAATAAATATTTAGTCACTGGAGACTGGAGGCAGTCTACAGTCAGTAGTCTGATGGTCCCTCAGTCTTTAGTAATGGAAACAGAACTTGCTTAAGTATTCGAACTGGTAGGCAGTTTAGAGCCAGATCAGATGCCATATGGCCCACAGAATAGATGGGCTGGATGTCTCTGAGACAGTGCCCCTAGTAGCTTAAGGCAGGATGTGAGTTTGTCATTGGACCAGATCGAGTCACGTCCCTCAAATTCAGAGGCTCCTTCTCAAAATGACTGGAATATTTTGTCTGGCATGATAAATCTCAATTAATCTATCAGTTAGTCAATCAGTCAGTCAGCCAGTCAACCAACCAGTCAGTAGGTCAATCAATCAATCAATCAATCAATCAATCAATCAATCAATCAATCAATCAATCAATCAATCAGTCATTTGAATCAATCAGTCAGAACCAACCAACTAGTCAGTCAGAGCAACCCAACCAGTCAGTCAACTAACCAAACAACAAACCAACACACCAATCAATCAATCAATCAATCAATCAAACAATCAATCTTTGTTGTCTGCTTTTATGCGTAAAGCATTTTTGCTTGAAATGACTTTATCGTTCTCCTGGAATTGTTGTATAAAAAATATTAGGTAATTTTTGTTTTGGATTGAAAACCTGTCTATGCCACAAATGGTTACCGAGTGTCTAGTCTAACCTGCAAATCCAACCAGGCTGGTCAGGGCATTTATAGTAAAACCAGTCTACAACAGCCACCGTTGGAAAAAACAAAAAGCTGGCTGTTGTAGGGAGATGGCAGTTGTAGAGAGGTTTAAGCAAAGCTGTGGAAATACCAAGCCCGACTTGTCCAACTTGTCCCATTTCCCTGAGGACAAGTAAGAAATTTCAATTTACGTGTTCTGGGACAAGTAATTCATAGCTCTGGCTAGATAGAGTATCAAGATTATAAAATATATATTTTTTCTTGTTTCTCTAAGAAAAAATATGGTGTGGGTACTCATTAGAAGCGCCTCGCTTAGGCGCTTCTAATGAGTACCCACAACGTATGTTTTCTTAGAGAAATAAGAAAAAATGACAATTTTCGGGCAAGTAAATCCTGGTTGGACAAGTGGAGTTTGACCATTTACTTGTCCTTTGACATTCCTCACCCCTGGTTAAAAAAATAGTGAAAGAGTACTTCGGGAAATCAGAAAAATAGCTTTTTATGGAGGTGGCTGTTGTTAAGGGCTGTCCATTAGTGGCAGTTCCAGTGTAATTTCAGCACAAATCGTCTTTGGACTTATTTTATCTAAACAGCAGATAACGAAGGCCATGATACCCGTATTTACCCTTCACAGGTTAAAAGATTGTATCACCTTTGTAATTACTTTATTTGCCTTAAAGTGCTGATCACGATTGCAGGCCACATACTTTTTTTTTCTTCTAGAAAATTAAACTTGGCATTTCTTGTGAATTGTCCGCCTAGCAGGCAGTTCACATGAAATGCCACGTCTTATTTTCTCTTAAAAATAATTTTCAAAAAAAATCTAGGGTCTCCAACTTAAAGGACATTAGGTGTACAAAATGAAAAAGAAAAACACAAAAAAAAAAAAAAAAAAAAAGCAAACAAAAAAAACAACAACAAAAAAACAAACAGCTATAGTCTTGATCATCCAAATTTGTCGTGGCCATGATCTTGTTCTGGATCACCAGAATGGCTTGGTGAACAAGACTAAAACAACTAAAGCCCGGCAAATACGGTTCATATTAGAGAAATGGTCTTACTTTTGGATGGTCGTGATAGCGGAATTTTACTGTACAAGTTAACCCTTAAAACGCCAAGAAAACCTGCATCTGAAAATGTCGTCTGTTTATGTCGTCTGCTGAATATTCTTGCACACTTTTTAAACCTATTTTTGCATACAGGCAAACAGTGTGGACCCAGATTAGACTGCTCCAGTCTGATTTGGGTCCACACTGTTTGCAAAAATGACTTTTAAAATCACAAGCAGATGACAAGGCAGACGACAATTGTTGTGAATGGCAGTTTAAGGGTTAAACGGCCACCAAAAGAACAGATGGCAAGCAGATTTGGCAGCCATTTCCTACATGTAAAAAGGTGGCAACCCTGTCAACCAAACTTAACGAAAGACATTCTTAACGTACGTAATTGTTAAAACAACAACAACAACAACAAACATATGTAATTAGTGAAACGCAACAGAAAATCTAACAAAAGTGTCACAGTAGGCCTGTTTACCATTCAGCCAGTACCTTTTAGACACATCAAGCGTTAATAAACATTTAGGGTAAGAATGACAATGAATTATGGTGTCAGAGCAATTAATCCTTAAAAAAGCGCTAAGCAACAATGTAGCAGACGACATTTGGGACTAACCAAAAGTGGTTTTTAAGACCACCTTCGGGCAGTCCCAAAGGTGGTCTTAATAGTGGATGTTTGAGCTCACCAGAGCCGAAAGCTCCGAGGGAGCTTTTAGGATAGGCAGTGGAAGTCGTCCGTCGTCAATGTCAGCATCGGCGCCGTCAACATTTTCAAACGACATCTCTGAAACCTCTGGGCTAAAAACCCAGAAACCATATTACATGTGGAGCCTCCATGGGGTGGGCGAACAAAAGTTTGTTCATAAAGTCAGGGTTACATGACCAGGGTGTCCACCATTTCCATATATGGTGAAAACCTTTGAAAAGCTTCTTCTCAGGAATCGAATGGCTGATGACCTTGAAATTTGATATGCAGCATTAGGGACTCTGCCAAATTGTTGTTCAAATGATGACCTTGGTTGACCTTGACCTATTTTACATCAAGGTCAAATTCGGTCACTTGGGCTTTTGTATGGGAAAAAACGCAAACTAGATTTTTCTGCTATTATAGCCTATGACATCACAGTTGATATTTGCAATCAGCTAAATGATTTTTTATAAATACCAAAGGTCAATGTCATTTATTGACATTTGTCCTGGATGCCTCAGATTCAGTATTTTTTATCTTCTTTTCCTCTAAAACTGCTGGGCTGACTGGAACCAAATTACATATGGAGCCTCTGTTAGATGGGGAAATGAAAGTTTGTTCATAGGTTCTGGGTCACAAGATCAAGATGGCCACCATATATTATAAAAAAAAAAACTTTGAAAATCTTCTTCTCGGGAACCAAACGGGCATTGACCGTGAAACTTGGTATGCACCATTGAGTACTCGGACTCTACCAAATTTCTTCAAATGGTGACCCTTGATAAACTTTAACCTATTTTACGGTCAATTTTGGCCACTTAGGCTTTTGTATGGGAAAAAGGCAAAACTGTGGCTTTATTTGAAGCTATTGTAGCCTATGACATTCAAAGTTGATATATGCAATCACCTAAATGAACTTTTATAACTACCAAAGGTCATTTACTGACCTTTGTCCTGGATGCCTCTGATACAGTATTTTTTATCTTCTCTAAAACTGCTGGGCTGACTGAAATCAAATTACATGTGGAGCCCCTGTGGGATGGGAGAGTGAAAGTTTGTTCATGGGATTTGGGTCAAATGATCAAGATATTTGCCATGCCCATGTATGGTATAAAGAAAAAAAAACCTTTGAAGATTTACTTCTCGGAAATTGAAAGGCCGAAGACTTTAAAAAATTGTTATGCAGCACTGGGGACTTTGGCCCTACCAGATTTATTCAAATGGTGACCATTGGTTGACCGCAACCTATTTTAAATATGAAAAGTAAGCATCTTATATCAACATTAACATAGTTACCGAAAAACCAGAACTTTGAAAGTACAGTCGACTCCCGTTATCTCGAATTCCAAGGGACTCTCTGAAATACTTCGAGATATCCGTACTTTGACATATCAGATTTGCAGAACTGAGGGAAAACTAATTAGATTAACCACATTTAATAAATATATGTGTAATACGACTCTTGAAGTTAGAGATATATATTAAAAATATTGTGAAAAAGAGGAGAAATTGCTCCTTAGGTTAGGAGCAATTTCTCCTCTTTGCCACAATATTTTTACATGTTAGATTTCATGTTTAGGCAGGGTTCAGATTTTTACTTCGATATAAGCGGTTATTCGAGATAAGCAAGGTCGAGATAGCGAGAGTCAACTGTACAAAGTGCAAGTTCTGAGTGCAAAAGTGTGAAGGTAGTCCGAGTCTTCTCTGACGTTTAAGGGGCTTTTCTTTATTTTGATATTTACCACTTAGTGGCAAATATCAATACATAGAAAAGCCACTAAAACATCAGAGAAGACTCGGATTAGTGTTAAGGTTGCAGAAGCGGATTTGCACTTGAGCTCTGGTGTGCGTAGTGGCCCAGGGGTCTCTTGTACTGTATTTGTCTGTGTTTAGACCTTGATGCAGATCTGATTGTATTAGTCCTAGGTATTGATGTTCGAGCATTTAATCCAATTGATCTGGGCCTACATAGTTTGCTCTGCTCGAATGTTTAGGGGAAATTAATACACCAATAAGTAGGTCTCATTACTTGATCAGAAGTTTTTGCACTCGTGTCCTCAAGATAAAAGCAATTGGATAATTACTTCAATTGACTTTATCCTAATTGTTAATGGTTTGCTTACTTGACAAAAATTCAGCAGACGACATTTTGAAATATTTTATACAAAAAAAAACCTTCCTAGAAAATAGGGTTTGATATTTCATACAAATTGCAACCTCCTTAGGAGACAATTTGCATGAAATGTCAAACCCTATTTTCCGTGAAAATTGAAAAAAAAAGAAAGAAGAAATATAATCAGTTTGTCGTCTGCTGAGTTTGTCCAGGGTATGCTTAAGGTTAATTATGAGCAAGACCATAGTAAAACCAACAGCTTGGCATTTGTGAACAGTGAAGACACAGACGGCCAGTCAGCAGGTTCATGGAGTCTGCAGGTTCATGGATGATCGTCTTCCCTGTTCACTCCATTGATTTCTCGTGTCTATAACGGTTTATATGTGAACAGAGAAGATTCTTATTTGACAATAATGATTCGCTGACTTATCCGAGCCCTTGCTGTTTGCCAAGGCTACAATGTTACTTTAACACTTAGCACTCTAGGTAAAAAAATTCAGGAGACGACATTTTGAAATATTTTTCTTATTTTTTTTTCCAGAAAACAGGATTTGACACTGCATGCAAATTGTCTCCACTAGAGACAGTTTGCATGAAATGTCAAAACCTTTTTTCTGAAAAAAAAAAAATAAGAAAAAATATTTCAATATGTCGTCTGTTGAAGATGTCCTCAGTTTGCCGAATGCGCCCAGAGAGTGGTAAAGATTAACCAAGGCACAGATGACCTGTTCAAGCACGTGCGATTTGTTGTCAGTTTATCATTTGATGTAGTCGTCTGTTTATCACATCAAGAGTAGATATGATATCATAAGTTATTTACCTAGGAGCAGTAAACAAATAGTCTATGTTACATCAGTATGACCCCAAAATCTCCAGATATGTTGCTGTCAACCCCAGAGATTTTTAATAGGCAGTTGTACGGTCGGGTAGTGAAATAGATTGGCCGCCCAGGACCGCTGGAGCAGAGCTGCTAGTAACTTAAGGGAAGATTTGAATTCGTTATTTGAACTGACTGGATATTTCAGTTAGCCCAGAGAGTGCCTATTCATCTGCCGAAATAGCCCAGAGAGTGCCTATCCATCTGCCGAAATAGCCCAGAGAGTGCCTATTAGCTCAGAGAATGCCTACTCATCTGCTGAATTAGCTCAGAGAGTGCCTATTCATCTGCTGAATTAGCTCAGAGAGTGCCTATTCATCTGTTGAACTAGCCCAGAGAGCGCATTCATCTGCTGAATTTGATCAGAGTGCTGATTCATCTCCTTAATTAGCCCATAGAGTACTGATTCGTCCGCTGAGTTTGCCCAGATGGTGCAGATTCAGCTGCTGAATTAGTTCAGAGAGTGCAGATTCATCTGCTGAATTAGTTCAGAGAGTGCAGATTCAGCTGCTGAATTAGTTCAGAGAGTGCAGATTCATCTGCTGAATTAGCTCAGAGAGTGTTGATACAGCTACTGAATTGGCCCAGAAAGTACTGTTTCATCTGCTGAATTTGCCCAGAGACTGCAGATTCATCTGCTGAATTAGCCCAAAAAGTGCTGATTCACCTGCTGAATACGTCCAGAGAGTGCATATTCATCTGCTGAATTAGTCAGAGAGTGCTGATTGATCTGCTGAATTAGTTCGGAGAGCGCTGATTCATCTGCTGAATTATTCCAGAGAGTGCTGATTCATCTGCTGAATTTGCCCAGAGACTACAGATTCATCTGCTTAATTAGCACAAAGAGTGCTGAGTCATCTAATGAATTAGCCCAAAGAGTACTGTTTCATCTGCTGAATTTGCCCAGAGACTACAGATTCATCTGCTAAATTAGTCCAGACAGTGCTTATTTATCTGCTGAATTAGTCCAGAGTGTCGGTTGATCTGCTGAGATAGTCCAGAGAGTGCTGATTCATCTGCTGTATTAGTCCAGAGAGTGCTGATTCATCTGCTGTATTAGTCCAGAGAGTGCTGATTCATCTCCTGATTGAGTCCAGAGAGTACAGATTCATCTGCTGAATAAGTCCAGCGAGTTATCTGCTGAATTAGCCCAGAAAGTGCCTATTGGTCTGTTGAATTAGTTCAGAGAGTGCTGATTCATCTGCTGAATTAGTCGAGAGAGTGCCTTTTTATCTGCTTAATTAGTCCATAGATTGCTAATTGATCTGCTGAATTTGTCCAGAGGGTGCAGATTCATCTGCTTAATTTGCCCAGAGAATGCTGATTTACCTGCTTAACTGGCCCAGAGAGTGCCTATTCATCTACTGTATTAGCCTGTAGAGTGCAGATTCATCTGCTGCGGTACCCAGATAGTGCCTATTTATCTGCTTAATTAGTCTAGAGTGCTGATTGATCTGCTGAAATAGCCCAGAGAGCGCAGATTCATTTGCTGAATTTGCCCAGACAGAGCAGATTCATCTCATGAATCAGTCTGGAGAGTGCTGATTCATCTGTTGAATTAGCCCAGAGGGTGCAGATTCATCTGCTGAATGAGTCCAGAAAGTGTTGATCTGCTGAATTAGCCCAGAAACTGTTCATTCATCTGCTGAATTAGCCCAGAGAGTGCTAATATCTACTGAATTTGCACAGAGAGTGCTGATTCATCTGCTGCATTAGCCCAGATTGCTGATAGATCTGCTAGTTTAGCCCAGGGAGTGCGGATTCATCTGCTGAATTTGCCCATAGAGCAGATTCATCTGCAAAATTGGTCCAGAGAGTGCTGATTCGTCTGCTAGATTAGGCCAGAGAATGCTGATTTATCTGCTGAATTTGCCCAGAGAGTGCTGTTTCATCTGCTTAATTAGCCCAGATAGTGCAGATTCATCTGTTGAATTAGCCCAGATATTGCTGATTCATCTGCTGAATTAGCCCAAAGAGTGCTGAGTTATCTGCTGAATTAGCCCTGAGAGTACTGATTCATCAAACAAAACGAAATCAAATAAAAATAGAGATACCGAGGACATGCCACAGCCATACCGGCACAGTGGCTCAGTGGTAGAGCGTCCGCTTTGTGACCGGTAGGTTGCGGGTTCGATCCCCGGCCGGGTCATACCAAAGACTTTAAAAATGGTACTAGCTGCTCTTTCGCTTGGCGCTCAGCATTAAGAAAGTAGAGCTAGAACTGGTCAGCTCAGTGTCAGTATAATGTGACTGGGTGGAATATCATGTCAAAGTGTCTGGGGCGTGGTATTTCAGTGAGGCAGCACTCTAAAAGTGAGCATTGAGCTCCCTGCCACATCCAGACACCGTCGCGATATGACTGAAAAAGGTTGAAAGCGCCGTTAAGCCCAAATCAAAACAAAAAAAAACATGCCACAGCCGGGGCCACAGCCCTACCAAGGCAGTTATCACATGTTTCTTTGGACGATCTTTGGTATGATTCAGCTGGCGATCGGGCACACTTCCCTCAGTCAGAAAAACGAAGCAGAGATTCTGTTGTTTTGGTACTTTGTACACGTATGTTTTCGGCAGGAACCGAACAAAAGTGCGGCTATCATACCATTTTAGGACGGTCCGGTATGGAGATCGGACCGGGGTGGGGGTGGGGGGGCACTCACTTTATAAGCATGGGCAGGGGTGTGCCGACGAAATGGGTCATTTTCAGAGTCTGTCTGGAACGGGGGTGTTTCATTGTAAAACAAATCTGGGAAGGAAATATATACTTGTCTGGAAAGGGGTTAATGTTAATGCCTGTCTGGAAAGGGGTGGTAATTAAACTACCTTAGCCTGCAACGGGCCCGGGATATTATAAATGGATTGCGGTGCCCCGGCTCATATTGTTTAAATATTACAATATATTTTACAAACGTATTTGGTAAAAATTAAGACATTATACCTCAGTGCGTGATTCTTGTTGTACTTAATGTTGATAATATGCAAGTAAATTCTTGTTAAGTTAATTGACTGAGCAAATGAGCAAATACTGTTTGTCTTCTATGGGGTATATCTCGCTACTATATAATATATGTTTGTCTTACTTTTGTCAGGAAAGGGGTCTTCATCGTGTCTGGAAAGGGCCCGGGTAGGGGTCCAGGGCTCATGGCAGCATACCCCTACACTTTCTGATATTGTGCCCCGGTCCTACCCACCCCCCATGGATCGGACCCACCTCTCGTCGACGAAGCAGGGGCTCTACCAGTGATCACCATTACCTTATCTTGATGGACTGAAACCGCGACCTCCAGCAAACGAAGCCATAGATGTTCGACATAACGCAATGCCGCTCAAGGACATTTTCCGTATCCCGACAAAAAGTGTTTATATAAATGGATTGGTCACTATCCAGGTCACGATATGAGGTACAATGAAGGGGGAAATTCCAATTTGTAAAATTATCGCTGAAACCGTTATTGTAACTGAATTGAGAGCTTTTATGACCTAGCATAATTGTTTTAGATATTGGTTTTATGCGCTCGTCAAATCTTAAAGCACTTACAAAAACTGTGATAACATACAGATTTGTCTTTGATATAATTCAGTGCCATGTTTGGTTTTAAATCACTTGCACATACTTGTTAGCACTTTTATTTGATAAAAACTTTATACAAGCATTCACTTCGCTACAAGCTACTTTTATCCCATGAATTTCTTAGCTGTTAGTTAAGTCTTGTTGTATATATGTATATAAATTTTAGTTAGAGGACCACAAGGTAGAATAGTTATTTATAGCTAATTGTGTCATCCTCTTTAATCATTGTTTAAATAAAATAAATAAAAAAAAACAAGTCCATTGCAGGTACTTACATTAAGTACTGTTTAACGAAGAGCATACAGGGCCCACTTGTTCAAAGCATCGTTAGCTTAACGAGCTTCTTAATGACAAACTAGTTAACTATTGCAGCTGATGCATATTCAGATACATTGCATTTTTGCTGCAAAAAATATAATTAGCCCATGCAATTCACATTTTTCAGCAAAAAATATCAATGTATTTGCCCAAGTAGCGCATATTATAAGTCACTACATTTGCCATATTTCAAGACAGAAATTTTAACGTCACGTTAGCTAACAACTTCGTTAAGTTTTGAACAACTGGGCCCTGTGTAATAATTTCGTAGGCAAATATTTTTATAACATTTTTTTCTTTTTATTTCCTAGATATTCTAGGCGACAATTTACATGAAATGTGGAATAAAAAAAAAACAACTAAAAAACCTAAAAGGTTGCCTTTGGAAACAAAGAACACCCAAAAGAACGAAAAATCGGAAGCTCGGTTGGGGAAAATAAGAAAATATTATGTCAGTTTGTCGTCTGCTGAACTAGCCCAGTGAGTGGTAAAGGTTGAAACCATAAATCGTTTCAGAACGATACCGAAATTTCTAATTAAATCCACGTCCAGATTTTGTTTGAAACCACAACTCGGTCCCAGGGCAGACTGAAAATAGGTCTGTTTTCTGTTCGATGGGTTGACAATGTTGTAACGCTTTCAGCCCTGTAGACTAAACATACCCTTGCAAACACTGTAGATCCAGATGTGACGGTTAGTAACAAGCCGTCTCAACAGGATTCTAGTCATTGTTTTTTATTATTATTATTATTATTATTATTATTATTATTATTATCACCCTGTTTGCAACAGTAGGTGTATGCACATCACGAAAACATGCCTATATAATTTTGATCCCCCTTAAACCCCACTTTTATGTAGTAAAACTGGGGTTTACAGGGGTATATATTATTTTTTCTTATTTCTGCTCAAAAACATAGATTGTGGGTATTCGTTAGAACAGTCTCGGCGAGGCGGTTCTAACGAATACCCACAATCTATGTTTTGATCAGAAATAAAAAAAATAGAGTTTTTTATCTGAAAATTTTCTGTTTATGGAGGTGAAATTTTCTATATATTTGAATAAGCTTGTTTTCGTAATGAAATTCAAATTTAAGGAAGAGTCAGTTTCAGAAACTCGAGTGTGCGGGTAGCAATGGTTTATTGAACAATCCGCCAGCATCAGGTAGACATCTGTATGTTTTTGTAGGTCCTTATAGGACTGGGCTCATCAGTCCTTCACTCTGGATCGCTGGGCTACAGCTATTTCTTTTTTTTTTTTTTTTTTTTTGCACTCAGCAAAGTCACCTTAGGTTTATATGTATACATGATGGATAGGTCCACACATTCAAGTCTTTGCTGTTTGGACTTCAGAAATACTGGATGCAAAAAGCAAACACTCGTATGCGGATACCTATCTGGGCATTCACGTTTCCGACATACCTTTGGCTTGAAGTCCCATTTTTCTGACTTAATTTGAATGAAACCATGGGTATCACACACACACGCGCACGCACGCACGCACACACACCCACCTTAAACTGTTGGCCTATTTTTAGTTCTCCCAAATGTAGTCTCTCATAGTGTGTTGGAGATCATCTTGTGAAACCAGTTTGTGCATATCAAGCTAGTAACACGCCTACCAATCACTCTCATGCGAAACCGTTATTTGAAGCTTCAAAATGGTTTTATTCATTATTTAATAAATCCATTTTGAAGCTTCAAATAACACAAGGGCCGGCCTCGGTGGCTCAGTTGGATGCGCCATCCGACTGGAGACCAGGAGGTCACGGGTTCAACCCCCGCCGAGGTCGGCAACATTCTTTCCTGGAGATTGATCATGAAATATTTTCTACGGTCATTCTCTCCCTTCCGCTGATTCAAGAAGGGCAGTTGTCAGTTTCTGGCGAAAGAATGTGCACAATACTGGTTAACCGCTTAGAGGACTTAGCCTGTCCAGTAAACGTGTGGTTAGGTAAACTGACCGCATGACATGACCCTATTAGGTTGACTGGGCCGTAAAACCTCAACACAAACACAAACAAATCAAATACACAACAACAAGAATCTTTCCATTATACCCTATTTACCCAGCTGGAATTAAAACAGAAAACCATCAACCATGTATAGAATTCAATTGTGAACTATCACAATATTCACCAAATTCTTCAGCCCCCCAACTCCCCCCCCCCTCCCCCCCCACCCCTTTCTTTAGGGGCTGGATTTGGGTTTCATGAAAATTCTTTACATTTCCTGTAATTTCATGCTCAACCGCCCTTCGATGTTATGTTTTGGCGTATATCTTTTGTGTGTTGAAGTGTTCGTTGACTAAAGCTTGCTTCCGATGTTTGGACACTTGGGTGAAGTAATTCTGTTCACTCGATCACTACTGACAAAGTCACCTTTTTTTAAACAGCCGAAAAATGAGCTCTTTTTTCACCTGTCGAATTAGACCGTTGAATAGCTGTTTCACCGTACTAATCAAATATCTCGAAAAATGCACGATCAGGTGCCTTATCCTTTGTTGTGCGGAATAAGCAGTGTACAATAAGACAACCTTCACAGCGAGCAGCGTTTGTTCACAATTTGAGCTCCACTTCTGCAAAACCGGAAGCTCCTCTCATGGATCCCTATTCTTGACCGTAGTTTCGTATGAGAGAGATTGGTAAGCGTGTAGTAACCTGCAACCCGGCTGGCATATATATGCTACATAAATCTATAGTGGGTCGTTATCGCCCCGTCAGCTACCCAGACGGACCGATAACGGTCCGCTATTGATTTATGCAGAATGCTTGCTGGGAATATATATTGATCAAATAGGTTCTTGATGCATTCTAACCATTAGTTTTTACCTGCACATGCCTTGCTTAGACTGCTCTGTGAAGAATCGTCTTGTTCTATCCATTTTGCTTAGATGTTTTACTCGTTTAATTAAAGAGAATAAAAAAAATGAAACATGTTAAAATTATTACAAACAATTGAAACATTTGAGTTGAGATTTGATCATCGTATTTTTATGAAACAACGTTACTGTTTTTTGTTTTTTACTGTGGGGTGGGGGGTAGGGGGTTGGGAGTGGGGGCGGGGAGGGGTGGAAGCGTGTGGCCGGGCGAGGGGAAGTAAAATATTTCTTGGTCTATTCAAGGGATAAAAAAATAGATTTATAGATTTGTTTTTCTAGTATTTGTATTTTTTTCTAGGCATTTTGTGAGCGGGGAGTGGTGGGAGGGAGGGTGTGGAAGAGGGGGTAAATAGCTATTCATAGCTAATGTTGTAAATCCCCGACTGCAAATAAAATTGTATTTGATAGAACAAGGACGTAAATTTTATTTTAAAAGGTCTTTGGATAGAACTTTCGGCATTTAGTTCTTTTGTGTTTTTTATCGTAACCCTTGACCCCACCCCCACCACACACACACACACACACACACACACACACACACACACACACACACACCTGTCCCCTTCCTACTGTCCTTTCGACATCTCTCGGAAAGACGTTTTTTGCTTGGCGTTTTATCTTAAATGAAAATATTTTGTTCTGATTGACTATATCTTATCAGAAACCATTTGTCTTTTCTGTTTCTGTGTTCTGTTTTCAAATAGGTACCCCAAAATTAAATTTTTCGCCAAAAATTAGTCTGACCTATGCAATTTTTATAGTTAAGTGATTTTATGGAATTTTTGTCTTAGTAAATAGTTTTTACTTTTCTTTGCTGAATTTGAATTATTGATGTTTCACAACAATATTGTGAAAATTTCAGAAAAATTGAACAAATGAAACTTGTTAAAAATCTGCCTCAAAGTTACCTACCCTACAAATTTCTGCATAATTTTCATTCATTTTTACTGTGGGAAAAAGTGAAAATATTGGATTTTTTAAAAACCACTGCCTAGAATAAAACGTTTTGCACATAGGTAGTTACGACAAATGGTTTTGTATTAAATCATGACAAAAGTTTACATATTTACTTCTTCTGTTTAAAGCGCCGGGCAAAAAACTACTTTCTGAAAGATGTCGAAAGCACAGACGGGTGTGTAGCCTTTTTGCCTGTAGATGGCCCGAGAGTTGGCCCATTCTGAGGGCCCATCCTGATTTTTTTATTACTGCTAAATTAAAAAACAAAAAAAACGGGAGATTTAGAATCTACTGCTAAATCACTCCCGTTTCCTTTAGATGCCTCGCGTTTTCAAGCCATGTGATTTAATACTTAGAGTAGATTGGTCAGCCTGGGTTTACGTCACCAACAAGGGAACTATATATATGAAAGCCTCCAGGTGAAAAATAAACAGGAGAGATTTTGTGTTGCTGCGTCAGTGTACGTACGGGCAAAATTTCCTGAGATTATTCCACCATTTTAAAATTTAAATATCTTATAACTTGTTGTAATACCATCAACAACTGAGAAAACATGGCTGTGTCAAGACCTCGCCAAAATTTCCACCAGGAAAGTGAAGCAGGAATCAACAAACAGATCAACATGGAGCTCTATGCCAGTTATGTCTACCAGTCAATGGTAAGTTGTAAAAACGGTTTTACTCTGGTTTTTTTCCCTATATTATAAAGTTCGCATATTCTAGGTAAAGGTTACAAAATGTGAAGTAGTATGATGTGCAGTCGAGTTTGACGTTCGCAGTTTCATAATCGATAAACCCAAGAATGGCCATTTTCCATAAGCTGCCATTTTTGCATCACATGACTAGCCACGTGGTTAGATGTTTACGGTAGATACCAGTACACTACTACACATGTGGATTTTGATTGATTGTGTTGGGGTTTAACGACACGTCAACCCTTGAGGGTCATTTTGTGTCGTCTCCCAGAGAAAGGGAGAAAAGAGATAGAAGAGAGAGTAGAGGAGATGAAAGAGAGGGACAGGGAAGAAAGAGGAACAGGAAAGAAAGTGAAGAAACAGAAGAAATAAAAACATTCCCCCTCTACCCTTACCCACTACAAGGATAGCAGGCCTTGCCCAACTGTAAGCCAATATCAGTTGGACGCCCCAGTGATGTAAGATACACAGCACCTTCGCGGAATGAATGGAGCAGATGCCTGCGCATTTCAAGCATCTTTTCCTTCCGATTTTGCCACCAGGCCTGGAATATGATAATTACGACAGACTGTAAGAATTGAGTCCTCCGTGAAATCACCTGACCAGTAAATACCAAAATCTGACCAACCAAAATAGCTTACCAGTTAAGGTTAATGTTATTGCTTAGACAAACAATATTACCTATGTACTTTTTCATTGATAAATACAGGTAGGAATGCAGTTTTCATTGACAAATACAGGTATCACAATATTGTTTGTCTAAGGATTTATGCATGGGCGTGGCTGTAGCCTTCTGACGGAGGAGTCAATTATGACAGACTGTTAGAGATAACCAATTTAATGGTACAGCTGTGTAGCCTAATGTGGTGCATCTGCCAATGCTGCTTACTCAAATATTTTCTCCCAAAAATCCCAAAGTATGATTTTATGGGTGTATGTGATGCAACATATCAACAGGTACATGACCATTACAATTTGCATGGGGAATCAGGAGTTTATTTCAAAATGTTGAGGAAAATGTTGTTTTCACTAAAACCAAAGGACCTTTTTCCCTGAACGTGAAATTTAAAAGGTGGTTTTGTCAGTGTGAACAATGAAAATAGCACAAATATAGTCTAAATTGATTAGTGATTATAGAAATGCATCTTTAATCTAAAAACATTCTTTATGTCCAAGGCAACAGGCAAAATTCTAACAGGTGCGCAACATTGGCAGGCATTTTTTATGACACACAAACAAGGGGGTGATGAAGTTGAGGGATTATTGTCTGCTAAATTTGAAGATGAAATTAAATGAAAATAAACTTGTTTTATTTATAATAAATTATTTTTCGTTCTAGTACATTTAAAAATTAAAACTGGTCTAGAGAACATTTTTTAAATTCGGCTCAAATCCTTAGATGCGCTGAATAGGCGGACAGCAGTTTACATAAATATACCAGAACACACCAACACACTGGTATTTACTGGAACACACACATTTTTTTTTTATGTTCTAATTATCAATGTTTGATTTTATGACAATTGTTGTTTGTTTATGTTTAACATGTTGTTAAGTACAAACTAGATCTCAGTATACATTAGTTGATCTGTATTTCAGTGTTTTAGATTAGTGTGTTCCGGTCTTTACACCAAGTGCGTTTTGATACATATTGATGTGTAAAACTTCATTTTCTGCACACATCAGAAAAACAAAACACTTGAAATTAATAAAGCGGTAAGTAAACAATAAGTGCTGATTAGTATTTCGTTCTTGGACTTTTTTAGTCTGACATTTACTCAGTATATAGCTATAATGGCTACCGAAACAGAGAGAGTTCATGCCGATATTCAAAAATTGCCCTTTGTACACTTCAGTCAAGACATGATAGCTATCAAGGTCATATTTCATGATTTGCTAACACTATTAATAAATTCTCTATTAAAAAAAAAAAAAGACAAAGAAAAGCAGTTGTAAGGAAAAGAAATGTACATTTTAAGTGCGTTCCGGCGTTTCGGTAAATATCAGTGTGTTCCGATATTTCTGTGTACTGCTCTCCGGACTTTATTCAGCAGTTTCACAAACTTTTCTGGCATCTGGTGCTTCAAGGTATTTAATTTTTTGAACACCTTACCATACTTGTGTCCTAAATTTTAAAGAGGTCCATTCCACTACCTCTTACTGTGTCAAAATTATTGCTTTATGTTTGGCAAACAGTGTAGACCCTGTTCAGACACCACATTTTGTGACATCTGAACTTTTTCTACACTGTTGCAAGGGCCTATTGTCCCAATACTTACAACTGTTATGGTAAAACCTGTGCAAATTTGTCAAAAGTAGGAGGGGAACTTTGCCTCAGTTGAAAGGGAAAATCTCCATCCCCTGTTAATATTGAGGCCCTCCCAGTCGGTACATATTTTCTCGTTCCCTTGTCCTTGGAAAAATGGCCTTGTAAGGCTTGTGCCTAAAGAACAAAATCTTGATTTTCTATGTTCCCTTTCCCCAAAGTTGCCTTTGTTCTCCTGTTCCCCTTATTTTTAGGCCTTTGTTCCCCTTTTCCCCTGGAAAAGAAGTACCTGTATTCTCCTGTTCCTCAGAACTGCTGGGAGGGCCTCATCAGTTGCAGAATGAGGAACCAGATCTAGGTCTGCACTGCCATACATCCAGCAGGTTTTAGACATATCGGCAGGTATTAACATGAACTTGTTCAACCTTTACCATGAGAGCTTGAAATTCGGTCAGAAATGCATGTTAAAACAACCCAAATCGACTATCTTAAACAGGGAAGCCAAAGGCCTCTGAAGCCCCTTATAGGATAGTCAGTTTTGGCCATTTTAACATGCATTTCTGACCGAATTTAAAGCTCCTGTGGTCTGGGCTACATGTACAAATGTAATTGGTAAATGACAAAATGATATTTTTCCCAGAAATCAGGGTTTGATATTTCATGCCAATTGGAGACAATTTGCATAAAATGTCAAACTTGTTTTTTTTTTTTGTTTTTTTTTTAAAAAAAAAAATAAGAAAACTGTATGTCTTCAATAAAAAAATCTCATCAACATGCTAAGTGTTAAAAAGTTTGGGTGTCCGAATTTTGGGAGTGTGTGTGGGGGAGGGAATAAATACAGTAATGCTCAGATGCTTTGTTTGCACTGATAAGGTTTTTTTTTCACCTGGCTATATTCATATTATGATATATGAAGAAAGGAATCACAGCCCATCAGGTGCAGACCCAGTCAGCATTCTACGTAAATCTATATCGGGCCGTCATCGGCCCGTCAGGGTAGCTGACGGGCCGATGACGGCCCGATGTAGATTTACGTAGAATGCTAGCTGGGGAGTTAAACAGTTTGCATATTCATTAAATGTGCCAGCATAGCTCCAGGTAAGCCATTTTTTTTTTCAGCTGAAAAGTATTGATATTTTTTCTTGTGGTACTCATTAGTAGCTGCGCCTTGCAGAGGAGCTTCTAACTAGAATCCACAAGCTTGTTTTCATCGTATTATCCGGATACCTTCTTAAACAAGTAATATCTGTAAAAAGAACAGATACACGACATAGTTGCGAAAGTATATTTATATACTTATAACAATGAAAAAAGGGAACGGGACAGGTTCATAAAAAAAACCACCCTGGGTTTCGAACCCGCATCCTTCCGCGTGGTAGACGAACCTTCTCCCGACTGGAGTTTTATCGTGATCTTGAAAATACTTTTCAAAGCATAATACGGCATAAAGCATTACGGTAATAACAGAAAAGGTCGTCGTGCAGATTCTTTTCGATTGTATGGCATATTCATGATTTCATACAGCTGCTCAAGACCATGAGCTTAAACGACTACGTCGAAAAAAATCTGAAGCAATGTTTCAGTTCCCACTTATCAAACTGACCTTTCAGTTCTGCCAGTGCAAGGACAATACACATGACTTAATACATGTATATACCAGGAGGAGGAAAAAAGCCTAATTACTGCCTTAGCTTGGGATTCAGCATAAGGCCGAGTCCGCCGGATGCATGTTTTTTTTCCCGTGGGACTACTACTAATTATGATCGGATTATTTGACTGTTGTGTGCTTATTGTCCCCTGTCTTTTCAAAACAAAAGCGAGGGGACATAGTATTTGGCTTTCCGTGATGCCTGGTTCCAAGTCAGAAGTGAGTACCTTGTGAGCGCAACTCCCCCTACACTTTTAAATCCATCCTTCTGAAACTTACAGGTGTTTTAGTCATGGTCTGAAGATATATTTGCTTTTTACATAATCTTATTTTTTTATTTTTTAACTTTTTTTTTTCACATTTTAAACAAAACTTTTTTCATGCTTCAGTACTATGAAAGTTAATATGTAGTAGGTACCGTGTGGGCCCAACTCCTCCTACAGTTTTATACCGTTCCTTCTGAAGCTTTACAGGCATTTTAATCATGGTCTGAAGATTTTATTTCGCTTTTTTAACTTGACCTGTTATCATGCTTCAATACTATGAAAGCGTAGGTGGTACATTCCTCCCACAGTTTTAAACCAATCCTTCTGCTGAAAATTAGCAGGTTTTTACTTGTGGTCTAAGGATATGCATGTATAGTGTACTCTTGGAATCTTGAAATTATGTTTGCATAGCGACAGATAAGTGGGGTATCCGCATAATATTTTTCTTATTTCTCCACGAAAACATATGTTGTGGGTACTCATTAGAAGCACCTTGGCGAGGCACTTCTAATGAGTACCACAACATACATGTATGTTTTTGTGGAGTAATAGGGAAGATATCGGCATTTTTCGGATGAAAAAAAAAGCGCCCTATCTGTTGCTATGTGTTTTTTTTTTTTTTTTTTTTTGCTTTTTTTTTCACATTTGTAACTTAGGCTTTTTTTGTTTTTCATTACTGTGGAAGTGGACAAGGGGTAGGTACATGTAGGTACCTTGTGAGCGCAACTCCTACATTTTTCAGCTGATCCTTAAACTTTATACATGTGGGTGTTTTAATCATGGTCTGAAGTTTAGCATATAATTTTAACGGATTCCTGATTTTTTTTTCTTTTTTCTCTTGTTTTCACATTTTTAACTTTGCCTTTTTTTTTTTAGCCCACCAGTGCCTAGCGTGGGGGATGAGGGGTTGGGTGTGGGGGTGGTTTATACATGTAGGATAGACAGTTGTCTGATGTCATTGTCTGATGCTGATTAACTTACATGTACTCATTTTTTTTAACAGCCCCAATAAAAATAAGGTGGGGTGGGGTGAGGAGGGTGAACACAAATTTCCTATGGAATTTGCTTGTTTGCATTAAATCCAGATCTCCTGAATTTGTTCACCATCAGGAGGACTTTGAAGAGTATAGGAAAATTTATAACCTTGTCCAGTGACCTGAGACTTCTGGTCAAATAGAAAATCAGAACCAGAAGACACAGGTCACCGGACAAGGTTTATGTCTATACCTTCTAATGTCAGTGCTTTGTTATCCTGACAACACAGCTGAAAGTTCAAAATTCTGACAGGACTCAGGTTTATGTATCATGGCAAAGATGGACAATATTTGGTCATGTTTGTTTATTATCTGCTGGGGGTGGTTGGCAGAGGCAAAGTTGTCCTGTAGCTTCTGTCACTGGGGCGCCCAAGGGATATTGGCTTACATTTGGGCAAGGCCGACTGTCCTTTCAGCAGGTAAGGGTAGAGGGGGAATGGTGTTATTTCTTCTGTTCCTTCACTTTCTTTCATTTCCCTCTTTCTTCCCTATCCCTCTCTTTCATCTTCTCTACTTAGTACTATCTTCTCTTTTCACCCTTTCTCTGGGAGATGACAAAAAATGGCCCACAAGGGGTTGACATATTGTTACATGTAACTCTTAAAACCCCAAGAAAATCTGCATCTGAAAATGTTGTCTGCTGAATATTCTTGCAACTTTTTCAAAGCTATTTTTGCATACCGGCAAATAGTGTGGACCCAGATCAGACTGCTCCCAGAGGAGCAGTTTGATCTGGGTCCACACTGTTTGCAGAAATGACTTTTAAAATCACAAGCAGATGAGAAAGCAGACGACAATTGTTGTGATTGGCAGTTTAAGGGTTAAACTCCAACACAATCAATGATTATCTGCTGGACTCCAGATTTTCCCTGCTAGCCATGCTTGCTCTGACCAGACGACATGAAAGCTTATGACATGGCTTACTTATTGCCACCCTAACTGGAGCCTTCTCTGGCTGTTCAAAGGCTTATTAATGATTTGGGGTCTTTGACCACCAATCAGTAAATATCAGAAGGCTTTAACCCTGGCCCTGCTGAATTTGGATATATACGCTGCCTTTGCAAATAGTGTAGATCCAGATCAGTTGGCTTCTAAGAAGCCAACTGATCTGGATCTGCACTATTTGCCATTCAGTATGTGAGTTTATATCAACAATCTGGATCAAGTCATCTGATTGGCTGAAAATTAGAAATGGGCATGGCATCTTAATTTATTCAGCATGACAAAGGTTAAGTCAGAGAAGGCTTGGATTAATTGCCGCCCATGACTGGTTAACCCTTATAGCACCAAGCAAACCCTGTAGCAGAAGGCATTGTGAATTTTTTTATTATTATATTATATTATTTTTCAGAAAAATAAGACAAGATTTCATGTAAATCATCTGCAAGACTGATAACTCACATGAATTGTCAAGCCTTACATTTCTCTGAGATACAAAAAAAAATACCAATAACAAAATATCTGCTGCAGCGGTTAAATACATATACAATGTACATGTAGTATTTCTTCAAGAAAACGTAAGTTGTGAGTAGTCGTTAGTGAGAACCCACGGCATTTTGTTTTGTGTATATAGGCCATAATAAAGATATCAGTACTTTTCATTGAAAAAAGTGGCTTACCTGGACATATGCCCCTGATTCACTGACGAAGAATATTCCTAACTTTTGCTGAAGGCATATGCAAAGTAATTACAATTTTTTGCAGGCCTTCTATTTTGACCGTGATGATGTGGCCTTGAAAGGATTCCACAAGCTCTTTAAGGACTCATCTGAGGAGGAGCGTGAACATGCCGAGAAACTGATGAAATATCAGAACATGAGGGGAGGTCGCGTTGTTCTTCAGCCCATCCAGGTAAATTTTATTATACCGTAATAACTCAAAATATTGGGACAGATAAGCCTTTGGAAACAGTGTAGACCCAGATCAGATGATGCTGTATGCGGCATCTGATCAGGGTCTACACTGTTTGTCATACATATGTAGTTGTAGCAATGTTTCAAATACATCAAGAGGTAGTAGAATCAACTATGTCAGATTTGGGGACAAGTATTATTATGAGTAGATTATACATAGCTCTAGTTAAGATGTTTTTTTTTTGTTTTTTTTTCAATCCAAAAGTATTGTTATTTTCCTTATTTCTCCATGAAAATATATGTTGTTGGTTCTCGTTAGAAGCGCCTCACCGAGGCGCTTCTAATGAGTACCCACAACATAAGTTTTCATGGAGAAATAAGAAATATATAAACCTGATACCCACTCTTATCTAGGCCTATGTCTAAGATAAGATGTCCCAATATTTGAGGTTACTGGTATTGTTAGTATTGCTAGTTAGTCCTCGCAGCTTGAGACACCATGAGGTGAGAGTGGAGGATGTACATGTAGATTTATAAGAACCATATTTACCCTATTTATTTGTTTGAGGCAGCCTGAATGGTTGGCAAAGAGCCGTTTACATCTATTCTGCAACCTCTGATCAGGGTTTGCCATTCATCCAGGATGGCTCAGTTGGCTGCACCGTCCGACTGGAGACCAGGAGGTCGCGGGTTCAACCCCCGCCGAGGTCGGCAACATTCTTTCGTGGAGAAATGATCATGAAATATTTTCTACGGTCATTCTCTCCCTTCCTCTGAATCAAGAAGGGCAGTTGTCAGTTTCTGGCGAAAGAATGTGCACAATACTGGTTAACCGCTTAGAGGACTAAGCCTGCCCAGTAAACGTGTGGTAAGGTAAACTGACCGCGCTCGACATGATCCCATTGGGTTGACTGGGCTGTAAAACCTCAACAAACAAACATTCATCCAGCAAGTTGTAGACATATCCCCAGGTAGTAAAATAGACTTGTTCAGATTTGTCATTAGGTCAAGTATGATAAGGTGTTATGGTTTCCTTATTTTTTAGAGTAAAACCATAGTTTTCTAGTTTCTCTATATGATTGATAATTATCAAGAATGCTATTGGCTGAAGTGCCTGCTACACGTGTGAACGAGAGTTACCTGTAAACAAAACGGCATTCTCGCAAAACGAGACAAACTTATCAGATTATCAAGAAAGGAAATATATGAACCATGTTAAACACTTGAATAATATTTAAACTGATAAAATTTGGAAAACAAATGGAAAGCTGGATTTACCAGAACACATGAACCGTCTAAAGCCCACTTCTGGTACTGAGGTGGAAGTTAGTGGGGTTACTGTAAACAAACAACGGTAAGCTGCTGTTCCAAAGCCAATTTAAAACCAGATTAATATTTAATCTTTATATTCACATAATAATGATTTTCAAACACAGAGATTTCCAATAGGCAGTAATAAGAAACAGTAAGAAAAATAAATTAGAAAAGTGAATAATAACATAATCTACAGTAGGGTAAAAATCCAACATGGAAATAATCAATAAAGGCCAGAGTCACAGAACATAACCCACCAAAAGGCACCAGATAAGGGTTTAATTACAACAATTGTCGTCTGCTTTGTCATCTGCTTGCGATTTTAAAAGTCATTTTTGCAAACAGTGTGGACCCAGATCAGACTGCTCCTCTAGGAGCAGTCTGATCCGGGTCCACACTGTTTGCCTATATGCAAAAATAGGTTTGAAAAGTTTGCAAGAATATTCAGCAGATGACATAAACAGACAACATTTTCAGATGCATGCTTTCATGGCATTTTAAGTGTTAAATGTGGTCGTTTTGACAAAATAAAACAGCACAAGTATGTCCACTGGCCCACAACTAGAAAAGTCCTGGATTGAATCCTGATTTACTATATGAATGTTTTAGTTTTTGATATGCTGTCTTCCAGTTGGTATTGCAGGTGTTTAGTCTGTTTGCGTGACTCTGACAGTGTCTTCATAGCTCCAGATAAAAGGAGAAGCCGTTGAATATTTTTCTTATTTCTCCACAAAAGCATACGTTGTGGCAGATGGTACTTAAACAATTTTTGAAGCACCTCACTGAGGCACTTCTTATGAGCACCCACAACATGTGTGGAAAAAGTAAGAAAAATATCAGTAGTAATTAACCCTTAAAGCGCCAAGCAAAATTTGAAGCAGACGACATTCTAAAATATTTTTTTATATTTTTTCAGAGAAAACAAGTCGACATTTCATGTGAATCATCTGCCCAAGCAGACAATTCACATGTAATGTCAAGACTTGTTTTCTCTGATAAATAAAAAAAAAATGACGTCTGCTGCAGTTGTGATTGGCCCTTTCAGGGTTAATGCCTTTAAAATCTGGAGCTATGAAATTTTTACCCAGCATGCTTTAACATTTAGGTGACAATTTTCATGAACGTCACATATTTTCAAGAATATCTCTGCTAATAGCAAAACAAATGTAGTGAAATAAGTTACAATTGCTTAGATATAATGCCATTGAGTAACAGCTTGTATTTTTAATTTTTAGTATTTATAAACCGGTGAGTATTGGAAAATCAACTTTATTGATCTCTCCAAAGACAGCTGTCTGAGGCTGTGTTGTACCTTTTCTAAAAGCCACATCATGTTAAAAGCATATAGACACAGGAAGCCCTAATCATTCTTAGCATCCATGCGGACTTCAAAGGGTCTTCACTGTTCGCTGATAGATTCTGTGCGCAGTACTCAAAACTGCATGGCAGAAGAGGGCTATATTGAAATATATTTCTTCGTGCATGTCTGTTTTGAGTAGTCTTTCAAAAGAAGTGCCTCCACGACATATTTTTCATGGAAAAAAAATGTATTGCAGTGCTCCAGCTAGCCCTATAAAGATGGATGGGACGGCTCCTCTGTCCTTTTAAAGCTGTCCTTTGCCTTATTTCAACTCCAGACAGCGTACTCCATTTTGATAAAAAATTTAATTAAAAAAAAAAGAAAAGATATCAGTATTTAACCTTTGCCTGCCTAGGTGGCTCAGATGGATGCACGTCAGACTGGAGACCAGGAGGTCGCAGGTTCGGCCCCCACTGAGGTTGGCAACATTCTTTTGTAGAGATTGATCATGAAATATTTTCTGCGGTCATTCTCTCCCTTCCGCTGATTCAAGAAGGGCAGTTGTCATTTTCTGGCGAAAGAGTGAGCACAAAATCTGGTTAACCGCTTAGAGGACTAAGCCTGCCCAGTAAATGTGTGGTTAGGTAAACTGACGGTGCTCAACATGACCCCATTTGGTTGACTGGGCCGTAAAACCCAAACACAAACATTTAACCTTAACCACTCTCTGGTGTAATTTAGC
Source organism: Anodontia alba (assembly GCA_964016985.1). Lineage (NCBI taxonomy): Eukaryota > Metazoa > Mollusca > Bivalvia > Lucinida > Lucinidae > Anodontia > Anodontia alba. The sequence continues at coordinate 40,799,516 of OZ024824.1, read as the reverse complement.
AGACGACAATTGATGAGATTTTTCTTATTTTCGCAGAAAACAGTGTTTGACATTTCATGCGAATTGTCTCTGTTGGAGACAATTTGCATGAAATGTCAAAGCCTTTTTCTGGGAATTGGAATGGCATTATATTTTGTAACATGTCTTGATACTAAGCGCATCACGTGGCACATCATGCCCTCATTCTGTTACGATAGCACAAAACGTGCCCTACCCAGCACCCCTATGTCCTCATATCCCAGCTGGAGCACTGTATTGATACTGCTTGGTCAATAAAAAAGGGCATCATCCAGAACTGTGCGTCATAGCACCTCCATAGCAGATCACAAGGATCACAGGTTTGCTGCTGATTGAAGAAGGGCAGTTGTCAGTTTAATACTGGTAAAAGTATGTGCTTAAAAGAAAAAGTACGTAAAGTAATAAGCTTGTTCGAAAATAAAGAGCATGATTGAGTAATTTGGTGAAAAAAATATGAAAATTGGTTGGTACATGTACATGTAAATAAGAAAGTTATTGGAGTTTAAAATACTAGAAAATGCTGTCATGGAATGCCACCATTTTTGTGAGTGAGTGACATCATAACCACCCAATTAAGTATGCAAAAGTTGAATAAATCACATTTGAAACAATGTTTTGTTATTGTCTAACTGTAAATGTGTTGACTTGCATAAAAACTGTCAACTAATTCACATTAGAGGAATATTCCTGTCAACAGACGACTACTTATTTGTATCTTGAAAATTAAATGTCTAAAGACTAATTAAATATTCAAAATGGTGGCACACATGCTCAGGGTTATTTAAAATATAAAATACTATATCTTTCTTATTATTTTATCGATTTTGATCAAATTTGCTCCAAAATTCTTCTTTTTTTAGAACTTAATATTTTCAGACATACATTGCTTTTAGTGGGTGTTTCCCTTTAAGGTACTGGTTAAATGCGTAGCACACTAAGCCTACCAAGGAAAAGTTAATGTGTTCAATGACCAGTTCAGTATGATTTTAACAGTGTGGACTGCATTGTAAAACTTCTATCAAATTAGAAAAAAAAGTTAAGCCTGCCTGGGAACAGTGAGAGAACAATGTAGGCTATATAGCCAACTCAATACAACCTTTATGGTGTTGAAGGGGCTGTAAATATCTGAATCAGACCGAATCAAGAAGCACATGGCAAAGACCCTGGTCAATTTTGAGCATTCTAGGCATTTGCTTTAATTACCCTTTTTGCATGATGGGACTTGAGCATTAATAATTTGTCAGCTGTTTCATCTTTACTCAATATGAACGTGCTTGTTTCTTCTCTACTCAGTAGGTGAGGTCTTTTATGACTTGTATATGTACCCAGTACTCTAGATAAGTCTCTTTATTCAATCAAAATGTTATTTTCCAACTTGTGGGTACTCATTACAGGCATCTCATTAACTCCAAATATGGAGTCCTGGACTCCCTTTTCATGATTGGGACTCCTATTTTTTGGAGAAATTTATCGATTACCAGTTTGTATTCTGGGATTCCTACTTTTTGGAGCAAATGGCTTTGAGACTGATTTTCACAATCCTAGTGAGAATCCTGCATTAGAAGGGCCCTGCCAAGGTGCTTTTAATGTGTAACCATTATATGTTTTATGGAAAACTACAGTAAGTATTCCCTCCTTATCTGGAGTTGTATGCCTATGTATTTCTGCCTAATCAAGGTCAGATGGTACATGTACCGGCTTTGTATTAACAGTTAAAGGCTCCATATTCCTAAAAAAAAAAGACATTTTTTTATCCAAGAAAGGTTTAATAAATTGCTATATGGTATTAATACAATCAATATACAGTTGACTCTCGTTATCTCAAATTCCAAGGGACTCTCTGAAACACTTCAAAATATCTGTGCCTTGACATATCATTGTTGCGGAAGTCCAGTGAGGAAAAAAAAATAAAGCGAATAACCACATTTAACAAACGAATATGTAATTTGACTCCTGAAGTTAGAACTATATGTATATTGAAAATATTGTGGATAAAAGGAGAAATTGCACCTTAGGAGCAATTTCTCCTTTTATCCACAATATTTTGTCACCTGTTCTTAGATTGCCATATTAAAACAGGGACCAGAATTTCACTTCGATATAAGCGGTAATTCGAGATAAGTGAGGTCGGGATAATGAGGGTCAACTGTATTAATATTATAGTTATTGATATATATAATAATAATAATAATGGTCCTTATTTTCAGAGGGTTATACATTTAGCAACAATACTGGCTAATCTTCCATGAGGGCCTCTATTGTTTACATTATATACAACAACTTGAAAAGAAAATGCTTAGGCTTGAATCTCACACTCACACACTAGTCAGAAAGATGATCAAGTTTGAATTTACATTGTCAGAGCTGCTGTAAGGTAGAGTTGCCTTGTTTCACTGAAAGAAGACATGTCTGACACCAGTCACTAGATAAAAAAAATAATAAAAAAATCAGTAATATCCCCTGGAAACAGTCTTGCCAAAAACGAAACACAAGTATATACATGTATTTCATTTTTGATCCAGTTCAAAAATGAGAGACTAACTGAAATTTTACAGGCTGTGAGGTGCCACATTTTATGATTGTGTTAATACCACATATCAATTTATTAAACCTTTCTTAGATAATAGAATGTCTCTTTTTGAGGAATATGGAGCCTTTAATGGTAATCAGGAAACTTATTAAGGAGGTATGTTTAGCGATTGTTCTGAGATATTTGTTTTTCTTGTTTATTCATAAGCATATACATGTATAGTGAGAACTCCCTGTGCCACTGCTAATGAGTTCCCAAAATACACTGGAATCTCTTTATAAGGCAATTCATTATAAGAATATATGAATAGACAAAGATTTAAAGGTGGACAATACCCCAAAAGTGTTATGTCCAAACAAAATGAATTGATTATATAGAAAAATGACCATGTTTGGATCAACTGTTTACAATCAAGCCATAGTACACATGCATGAAAATTTCCTTAACTCTTGTCATGCTGAATAAATTAAGATGCCACACCCACTTCTAATTTTCAGCCAATCAGATTACAGTTTCCAAATTGTTGATACAAATTCACATACTTAATGGCAAACAGTTTAGATCCAGATCAGTTGGCTTCTTCAGAAGCCAACTGATCTGGATCTACACTGTTTGCAAAGGCAGGATAAATCCGGGTTCAGCAGGACAAGGGTTAATTAAGGTCCACCTGATTATTATTGAGCAATGTAATAAACACTGGGTTTTGTATGTAACGGTTATTTTTAGCTGTGCTATTCTTGTTAACATGGTTTTTGCTTTGGGTCACAGCAGTAATGAGATGAAGAGGTCATGGTCTGTATGCTATTACTGGGTGTAGAAAAATACTCCAGAAAAATTGTCTCTTGCACCTTCTTAATAAGTCCTCTGAACAGAATGTCATAAAACAAAACTGACAGTACCAGAACATGGAACAGAACAAAATTAACAAGATGTTTCAGTAAACGTGCAAAAGAGAAGAAGATCCACATACAGAGGAAGTCAAAGGCAAAAGCAGATTAACAAGTTGCCTCTGTCATACTAACATCTAACATGATATAATATATTATGTTGGTGCTTTTTTGTTCGGTGCTGTTTTGGTCAAAGTTATTGTATGTTTATTTTTCATGTATTTATAGCTTCTTAGTTTTGAAGGCCAAATAAAAAATACGTGTGTTTAGGGTAACCTTACCCTAAAAAAAAAGTTCCTAACTTTCCTAACTATTTTTTTGCTAGCATGTTACTCTAAACACACATATTTTTTTTATTTGGTCTGAATTTAAATTACACAAAAAGAAAATGAACATAAGAAGTTAGACATATCGAGGGTTGAGCGCAAGACTATAGTAACTCAAACATATTTTTGAAACCCTTGTTTAGGGGCAACTTGGACCCCTTTGTAAACAATGCAAATTTAGGTGCCATTGCTCATACGAGCAATGGCACCTAAATTTTCATTGTTTACAGAAAGAAATTTTGTAATCTTCATAACGCCTTCATGGTGAGGAGATTAGGTTTGGGGAAAAACAACCATCTGACTTACGATAGTCATGCGCTCAGCCCTCGATATGTGTTTCAGCTAATTGCAACAGCTGGTAATTCATGATGTCTGTTAATATCAAATTACCTTTAGCCTGATTAAGCCAGAGAAAATTATTAGATTCTCATCCAGATTTGAGGAGAGAGAAAATAAGCAATGGGCAGGTGGATTTTATTTTTTATTCCTGGGCCATCCAATGAAAAGGTAAATCAGCAAAAGAAGATGTTAGATATTTTATCATGAGCAAAAGAAAAATAAAAAAAAGAAAAGAAAACCTTATTTTAACAACACTATGAATCTGCAATTCTTAACCCTTGTCCTGCTGAATATATTAAGATGCCACGCCCACTTCTAATTTTCAGCCAATCAGATTACTTGATCTGGATTGTTACTGTAAATTCACTTAATGGCAAACAGTGCAGATCGAGATCAGTTGGTTTCTGAAGAAGCACTGATCTGGATCTACACTGTTTGCAAAGGCAGGGTATATCCGGGTTCAGCAGGACAAGGGTTAAAAGTATTATCAAATCTTTCTCAGCTTAATTCAAACTTAATATCAACCATTTTTGGTTGCAAAAAGTCTCTTTTCTGGAGCTATGAGCTTGCTTTAAGATTGAAAGCAAATGTAGGACTACATGTATCTAGAGTTGTTTTTGTACCACAAACCTGTGTTTTCTTCTTCAGAAACCCGAGAAGGATGAATGGGGATCCGGTCTAGAGGCCTTGGAGACTGCTCTGTCTTTGGAGAAGACTGTGAACCAGGCTCTTCTGGACCTTCACTCGGTTGCTGATAAGCATGGAGATGCTCAGGTGAGATTCTTACAGACATCTAAGGATTTTCTGCATAACATCTAAGGATTTTCTGCATAACATCACAAAGCTACAGATCGGATTGCTCCATATAACTATAAAGCAACATATATTGTGGGTACTCGTTAGAAGTGCCACGCTCTAATGAGTACCCACAACATATATTTTCGCAAAGAAATAAGAAAAATATTTACCTGATACCCACCCTTATCTGGCTGTTCCTTCTTACTCACAAAAAAGATGCATAGCTCCATGTAAGGGGAACTCTTGTCAGTTGAATAAATTAAGATGTCACACCCACTTCTTATTGTCAGCCAATCAGATAACTTAATCTGGATTGTTGACATAAATTCACATACTAAATGACAAACAGTGCAGATCCAGATCAGTTGGCTTCTTTCCTAGTTGGCTTCTTTAGATACCAACTGATTTGGATCTACACTGTTTGCAAAGGCAGGGTATATCTGGGTTCAGCAGGACAATGGTTAAGATGAATATTTTTCTTATTTATCCACAAAAGCACATGATATACAGTACAGCCAACGTGCTTTTCCGATTTGTCTCGCTCGTCTCTGTGACACATTTTTGCATAGGGTTTTCAGTAAAATTTGAGGAGGCCAGAATAGAATTTGAGGCAGCCAAAATCGCTACTGTCTACAATACCATATATACCGCGTGTATTCAGACACAGGCCTAAGCCAAAAATGCACACCCAGATGAGACTCCACAGTGGCATCTCATCAGGGTATACACTGTTTGCCAATCATCCACAATTTTTAGACACAACAAAGAGTATTAAATTGTACTTGCTCAAATTTTAGAACAAATATGCTAAGGAGTTGAGGTGTCTGAATACTTATGGTAAATATGGTACTGTAATGCAACAAAAAAGGATTTTTTAAGTGGCCAGAAAAATCTTTGAGGCAATCATTCTGGCCTCCAGCCGCCTCTCAATGAAAACCCTTGGTGTGGGTACTTATTAACCCTTGTCCTGCTGAACCCGGATATATCCTGACTTTATAAACAGTGTAGATCCAGATCAGTTGGCTTCTTCAGAATCCAACTGATCTGGATCTGCATTGTTTGTCATTCAGTGTGTGAATATGTATCAACAACCAGGATCAAGTAATCTGATTAGCTGACAGTTTGAAATGGGCATGGTATCTTAATTTATTCAGCATGACAAGGGTTAAAAACAAGGCGCTTTTAATGAATACCCACAACATATGCTCATGGAGAAATAAGAAAATAAGTGCTTCTCCAATGAAAAAAAAAAAACACCTTGTTTTGAAGCTGTGAGATGGGTGCAAAATAGGTACTTCAATTAGCAGGTGAGTACAGGGTCTAATCCTTGTGTATACTTGGCTAGAGTCCAGGATACATGTATCTGCCCTATACATGTGACAGTAATTAGTGATACATCTGCTGTCTACAGCAGTACATATATGTATATTTTATAACATAGCAACAGATAAGGCTCTTTTTTTATCCGAAAAATGCTGATATCTGTCTTATTTCTTCAGGAAAACATATGTTGTAAGTACTCATACATGTATTCTTAGTTTAGCCCTTTTCCAGGTACTTATTCATACATATACTGTACATGTAGCTACAGACAGATAAGAGCGCTAACCACATATTACTTTTCTTATTTCTCCATGAAAATGTATATTGTATGTATTTATAATACGTGCATCATCGGAAAATTCTGTTTTTAGGAACACATTTTTTTCTTACATTTTATTTTAATAGACAAGTTGTAAAAAAAATGAAGCATAAGCTGTCAGTTTGTGTCATTTTAAATTTATGGTGAAGTAAGGTGAAGAAATTTGATTAAAAAAAAAAAAAAAAAGGGTCTGAAATTAGTGTAGCTCTGGGCAAGGCATTTTTTTTTTTTTTTTTTTTTTTTCAACCAAATGGTGTTGACAGGTTTTCTTATTTTGACAGTTTTTCTTATTTCTCCATGAAAAAGTATGTTGTGGATTCTCATTAGAAGCACCTCAGCAAGTCTCTAATGAGTACCCACAAGATACATTTTCATGGAGAAATAAGGAAAATATTATGTTGATATCTGGTTATCTGGAGCCATGATAGTACCTGGAAGAGGGCTATAAACCCATTTTAGTCAGGAAAACTCCCAAAATAGTAATTGGCAAACAGTGCAGACCCAGATCAGATGCCGCAGAATGTGGTGTCTGATCAGGGTCTACACTGTTTACATTAAATACGGGAATTTAATGAGATATAATAAAAACTAACCGGACACCCTGCTATTGGTAATAGGCCAATGCAAAAAGTTGTGGTAAAAGAGTCCACTCGAAGTAAATAGGTTAGAAATAAGAATTAATATACACTTGTATCTTCGGCTAGTCTATATTGGTCGATGATCAATCAATTTTACAAAACCATTGACTAACAATGAAATGCTGGCTGATTCCCAACACTTAGTTGTGGCCCGGCTCAATAGCACAGTCCTTAGCACGTCTGACTTCAGATCCAGGGGTCCCAAAGTTTGAATCCCAGCTGGACCACATAACTTTCAGGGAGATTGATCGTCAACCATTTCTATGGTCATTTTTCACCAATTCTGCTGATTCAAGGGTAGTTGTCAGTTACTGGCAAAAATATGTGCCACTTAGAGGATTAAGCCTGCCCTGGAAAACCGTGATTAGGTTAACTGACCAGCTTAAAACAGTAATTACAGTGTGGACTGGCCATAAAACTCCAACTCAGACTCAAACACTAGTTGTGTAGTGTGTACAGTAAAGCCTGTCATAGTGGCCACCTGTTTTAAGCAAGCAACCTGTTTAAACCCTTTCAACCATTTTTTCTGACAGACTCTTCCTCCTCTGAATTTGGACATATCCATTGTTACAAATGGGGGTCTCAGTCCAAAATCAATAATAGAATAGGAAACAGTGAAGATCCTGATGAGATGGCTCATTATGAGCCATCTCATCTGGACCTGCACTGTTTGCAAAGGTACTTGGACCTGTATTGGTCTGTAAGAATGAACGGATTAAGCAAACCAGCATTCAGTTCCCATTAAAGGTATTAAAACTGAACTGTATTATGTAAGCACCTGTCTTAAACAAACACATTTTGATTAATATCCCATAGGTGCTTGTTTAATACAAGTTGGACTCCATTTGTTTCAGATGTGTGACTACCTGGAGGGAGAGTACCTGAAGGAACAGGTAGAAGCCATCAAGGACCTCTCTGACAAGATCACAAATCTTAAACGTGTTGGACCAGGAATGGGAGAGTGGTTCTTCGACAAGGAGCTCCAGTCTTAAGTTGACACTGTCTCCATCATGCCAGCCCAGCATCAAAGACCTTATTAAAGACCTTAAAGTTTTCTATGATTTTAATTTTTAGCATTCTGGGCAAATTCTTCAGATGACAAATTTATGATATTTTTATTTTTCCTAGAAAAAAGGTTTGATATTTCCTGCAAACTGTCAGGGAAAATAACAAAAAAAAAAAAAAAAAAAAAAAAATCAAAATATTGTCTGCTGACATTTTACCCAGCATGCTTAGTGTCAACTGTTTTTAGACTCGAACAGTTTTGAAAATAGAAACATCAAAATGAAGAGGTAATTTTATTTTAACAAATTTTGTGAAGACAGGATTATTTTGCTAAGATCTGACCTGAGGGTTGCAATATTACACAGATTGACATTAAATATTTTAATTTAAGAGTGGCTGTGCATATACTTAAGCTATGAAAAATAATAAAAAAAAAAGTGAAAAATTTTAGTACTTGTTTTTTTTGTTCCTTTGGTGATTTATAACCATAGAAAAGACCTGGGCCCAGTTGTTCAAAGCGTAGTTAGCTTAACGAGCTCGTTAAGGGTCATTTAGTAAACTGTTTTAGCAGATTTAATGTACAATATTCTGATATTTTTTGCTGAAAAAATGTGAGTAGCTTTTGCACTGCAAAAGCTACTCACATTTTTTCAGCAAAAAATTTCAACATATTTGCGTATCACTCGATGTAATTTTTAACGAATCGTTAACTAACGACGTCGTTAGCTTTGAACAAATGGGCCCAGCAGAAGTGCTCTTTCTGTTGGCACTCAGCATTAACCCATTCAATGTAGACTGAATGAACTCCCACACTACATATTGGAAGGTTCTTATTTCGATTTTAGGTAAGTCGGGCTATGTGATACAGATATTCGTGACCTGTTTGCAAACAGTGGATACCCTGATCAGATGCCACAGAAAGTGGCATCTGATCTATGTCTACACTGTCTGCCAGTTATCTTTAGGGGTCTCTAGACTACAATGGGTTAAGAAAGTGGAGCTAAGAATCAGAACTTGTCAGTCTGATGTCAGTATTATATAAGGTGACTGGCAAGTCATTCCTGGATGTATTTCAGTGAAGCAGCACTCATAAAAGTGAACATTGAGCTCCCTGCCACAACCAGACACGCTGTACTTGGAAATCAGAATTTTTGTCACATGAAGCCTTATCCTATGGACTTGTCGAAAATTAAACAAAAATCATACAAAATCATTACTAAACGGTATTTAGTTGAACTTTTGCATAACAGTTTAGAATGATTAAGGTTTTCATTGAGGTTGAACTTTTACATAATGGTTTAGAATGATAAAAGCTTTCAATGAGTATTAAATTTTGCATTAGCTTTTGTGATCATTTTGCTGTCCAGCATTGTTCATTTAACTCTGTAAACCACTTTGTGAAACCACGTAAGCTAAAATTTAACTCTGTAAACCACTTTGTGAAACCACAGAAGCTAAAATTTAATTCTGTAAACCACTTTGTGAAACCACAGAAGCTAAAATTTTCACCAGTTCATCTGTTGAAGGAATTTGAAGTATGTTCATATGGTTCTTTGACCAAGATGGCTGCAATGTCTATACAGTCAACTCTTGTTACCTCTAAGTCCAAGGGACTCTCTGAAATACTTGATATCCATACCTCGACATATCAGTTTTGTAGAACTGAGGAACAAATAAACAGCCACATTTCACAAATGAATGTATAATTTGACTCCTGAAGTTATACATATATTGAAAATATTGTGGAAAAGAGGAGAAATTACTCTTAATTGCTCCTCTTTTCCACAATATTTTGTTACCTGTTGCTAGCTTTTCATGTTTAAACAGGGACCAGATTTTCACTTGGAGATAAGCTGATTAGTATTAGAGATAACAAGACATGACAGTATATGATAAAAGCCATTCGTCCTCTTCAGAACCAAGAAAGCCTGGAGGTTGGAGCTTTGTATGAAGCAAGTTTGTGCAAATGATTATTCTAGTTGGACAATTGGCCTTTTATGACATGGTTTCCTATAGTTCTTTGGGGAAAGTGTTAGAAAGTCATCTCTGAATTAAATAGTCTGTCTACATGAGCGCTGCTCCAATGCGGCCACAGAACTTTTATGAGACTGCTCACAAAATCATTTCCATGGTCATTCTCCCTATGCTGCTGATTAAAGAAAAGCAGTTGTCAGTAATTGGTAAAAGTATGTGTACAAGTATTGGTATCCTCTTAGAAGACTCAGCCTGGCCTGGAAAAAGTGTGAAATATGTTCAGTTTGTATTAATCTAGGATTGGCTGGTTAGGAGTTTCATGGCTCAGTCAACATTACAAAGGTCATGTTGAGGCAGTCTGTTTACCTAACCATACTAATCCTGGTTTGACACAAGTGTTTAGAAAGATTTATACTAATACATATCATGGCTCTAGATAAGTCATTGTCTAACAGAAAAGTGCTAGCTTTTTTCTTTTTTCTCTATGAAAACATACAGTGGGTACTCATTAGAAGTGCCTCAATGAGGTACATTGTACTTTTAATGAGTACCCACATTATGTTTTCATGTCATGCAGAAATAAGAAAAATATTATCCTGATACCTCCTCTTATCTGGAGCTTTGCAAATTCTGTTGCACTGGGTCCAACTGTGTTGAGTAGCTTAAATGGAAAAAGATACAAAAACTTCCCATAAACTTACAATGGGGAAAAAGCTAGTGACCGGCATAACCCCTTAACTTTGTCATGTCTTTCTGAAACTTGGAGATAACCAGGTCAGACATAAAGTCTCAGATAATTTTGGAGTAATATCCCTTAGCTTGCAAAAAAAAAAAAAAAAAAAAAAGAAAAGCCTTTCCAGCCTTTTATCTGATTTTTTCTGAGACTTTTACATATGGATAATGGATAAGATATAACACCAAGGATTATTTTGCTATATGACCAGATCCTATTATTGCAGAGTTATGTGCCTCTAAATTCTGAAAAAAAAAACAAAACAAAAAAAAAAAAAAAACAACATCTCTATGTACAGTTATTTGACTAGTCCCGGGTAAGTTCATGCTTCATAACAATTTCCAAATAACTGGCTGAACAAAACTTGAAATTTTTTTTGGCTGATACAGAGTACTGTCCTTATTTGTCATTCGTCTTTGGTTATCTGCCCTTGTGATGGCTGTGAAGTACACCACTGATTTGGCTATTTCTGAATAGTTTTGCTAGTTCCTCTGTGCTGGAGGGAGTGGGGTTAACTTAGGGATAATTTTGGTGCAGGTGTGCGAGCCAGTATTTCGAAACCTACCCCATTCATATACCTGGCCTTTGAAAAAACTGAACCCGTTGATTTTTATACCCATTTATTGCTGGTTGTTAGACAAATATTGCAGTCAGTTCATTGACTATGACGAGAACAAGTAGCCTCAAAAATCTCAGTGAAAAATATGTGGATATACTGGGATGTCAGAAAAAGTGGAGCCTTTCCAATACCAATCAAGAAAAATCGGGTCAGTCATATACTTTTTGAGAGAAAAAAAGGAGGCTAATCATGTACCTGGCAGTGCTGAAAAAAGGGGCCATTCGGCATGCGCATCCGACTCTTGACTATGATTTTTTTTTTCACTTATTCAAATCTAGGTAAAACCCAGAACTAGCCAAATAACTATTTCATTTGAGCAGATTCTCGACGCTTCATTTTTTATTTGAGTTTTTGTAAAGAGATCTTATCATACAAATATTAGCTTTCACAAGAAGCTTGGTCTACGCTTAGCACACAAGGTGTGTTAAGCGTAGATCAAGCTTTCTGTGAAAGCTAATAGTTGGTTATAAATAACATTGAGCAGTCCATGGAAAATAGCATTGGACCAGTGCATGACCTTTCATAAAGTGTTTCCAGAGCAATGGCAAACTCTTAAGATACGGATAGCATATATACCATACCTCACACTGTGAGATAAAATCTCACAGAATTTGGCCCATCTGGAAGGCAATTCCCGTAAAAAATTCAAATCTCACAGATTTTTCAGACCATTTTACAACAGATTGTTGTAGTTTTCACAAGCTTCTTGCATGAAAAAAAGACTTTAGACTATATTTAGGGAGCTCCAAAGTGATGTTTAAGAAAATCTCACAGAATTTTGTCAAATCTCCCTTAAAATTTTGCCTTATCTCACAGTTTTTAGTCCACAGCTTATGGCATGTATGGAATAGACAATCAGTTGTTGAGGTGCCACTGATGACTGAACTGCTTATATCCATGTATAGCTTTAAAGTAAAGGCATAAAATCTTAGAAAGCACAAATTAGGGCCAGTTTTATGTGATTTTCTCCTCTCCAAAACCGGAAAACTAAGAAATGTCAGGCTTGTATGCCAACTTGTTCATAATACAATTCTAGGTTATCAGTCTTTGAATTTTATATTCAAAAACAGAGAAATTAAAAAAATATATATATATTTAGCTTTTGGTACCATTCCCAATGTGTGATTAAAGGAGCTTTTACTACCAAAAAGAATAGATATATTTGTCTTTTTTCTCCACAAAAACATTTTCTTGGAGAAATAAGAAAAATGCTTATCTGGATATTATTTTATTTAGAACTGTCTATGGCTGTTAAACTTGGCATGCATTTACCTGTAACCAAGCTGCATTTTGGAATTCTTGACCTAGATTTCCTGGTTTGTTTGTCTTTCGAGTAGTGTCAATTCTTATAAGATCAGGGCCTTGTTGTTCAAAGCTTAAGGTAGTTGTTAGCTATTAACGTGACGTTAAAATTTCTATCTTGAAATATTTTATACATTACGAAAACAAGCCTATTCAAATATACTGAAAATTTTACCAACTAAAACAATGAAAATTTTCAGATAAAAAATTCTGATATTTTTCATATTTCTGCTCAAAACATAGAATGTGGGTACTCGTTAGAATAGCCTCAACGAGGCGGTTCTAACAATTGTGGGTATTCATTAGAATTGCCTCAATGATGCAGTTCTAATGAGTACTCACAATCTATGCTTTTAAAGAGAAATAAGAAAAATAATATATACCCATGTAAACCCCAGTTTAACTATATAAAAGTGGGGTTTAAGGGGGTCAAAATTATATAGGTATGTTTTTCGTGATGCTTCGAGTATGTTTCCAAAATTTTACCTGAGCTATGACATGAGAAATAGGGTCTAGTTACACATGGACACTGACAGAGAAGACCTGGATTAGCTCATGACCTTGTTGGTCAGAATCATATTCATTTTTTTCACAAGTCGATTTCATGCAAGTGGCATATTAGAAGTATTTTATGCCACTTGATTTCATTGGTTTGGGTGTTTGTTTGTTTTTTTTTGTTTTTGTTTTTTTTTTATATTATTGTCAGATTATTTTTTATGACTAATCAATACCTGTTTGCAAAGGCCTTTAAAGTTGGTCCCAGTTATTCCATAAAATTAACTGCACCTGTTAAACTGATCAATGAAATTTTGATTTATTAATTAATATATATAGCCAAAAATAGTTGCTGTTAAACCCTTAAAGCTCTAAGCAAAACTGTAGCTGACGACTTCCTTAAACTGATCTAGTTACTTTTCAAAGATCCCATGAAATTTCATCTTATTTTCTCCGAAAAAAATAATACTTGACATTTCGTGAATTGTCTGACGATACATTTGAAATGTCAAGTCTCGTTTTCTCTGAAAATTAAAACAAATATTTCAAAATGTTGTGTGCTGTGGTTGTGATAAGCACATTAAGGGTAAAACTAAGAAAAATAAACTTATGGCAGGTATTTAATTTATCTGATAAAAACTTGCTTATAATGGTTATAAAGTTGTAACTGAAAGCAGTTCCACCTCCTCTGGAAGTCAAAGATTGATCAGAATGTATAAATGCACAAGCTGATCTCGGCTTTTGCTGGTTGCAAGAGACATTGTTTCCGTTTTTCTCGTGTCTTGGCTCAGTTCGTTAATTCTCTCTCTCTCTCTCTCTCTCTCTCTCTCTCTCTCTCTCTCTCTCTCTCTCTCTCCTCTCTCTATCTCTCTCTCTCTCTCTCTCTCTCTGCGCGTGTGCAGCATACTGTTTAGCTTTAAACATAGTAGAAAAGTGAAAGTATTTGTTTACGGTTGGAGGGGGGTGGTGAGCGTGGGCGTGCATTAAAATGAAGACGAAACCAGGTGCTCCGGAGATAAAGTGGTGGCAAAAGAATGAAACGATCGTTTGGGGGTTGGAGGTGGGGGGGGGGGGGGGGGGGGGGGGGAAGAGGTTGGCGTGCATTAAAATGAAGAGGAAACCAGGTGCTCCGGAGATGACAACAAATACAATAAAAATTGTAAACCAAGTTTCAGAAATAACATTCTCCGCTATAGTTTTTTAGTATATGGACACCTAAACCCCTAAACTTACGTTTCTAAAATTTAAATTTTACCATGTTGAATTTCTGGTGAAAGAATGTGCACAAGACTGGTTAACCGTTAAGAGGACTAAGCCTGCTCAGGAAAACAAGTGTGGTTAGACAAACTGGCCGGCTCAACATGAGTTTAATAGTGTTGACTAGGCTGTTGAAACTCCAAGCCAAACTCCAAACCAAATTACCGTGATCAGTGGTGTTACGCGTACCTACTGTCGGGTGAGTGGCTAACAGTGTAGACCCTGATCAGACGCCGCATTCTGCGGCGTCTGATCTGGGGCTGCACTGTTTGCTCAGGCCAGTCTGTCCGAATACTTAGGGTAAATACGACCTCTATTTTGAAGGAAGTGCCCATGTGGCCAAGCAGCGCTCCTGACATCGGATCACGAGGCCCCTGGTTCGAATCCCGGCCGTTACAAGCGTAGTTCAGCTCAGGACTCTGCAGTGCGTCATCATGTTCATTGCACAGAGTCTTTCATTATTGCCTCTACGATAAACAATTTAAAACAAATCAAAATGTCGTCTGCTGCAGTTGTGAATGAGACTTAAGGGGTTAAGGAAAAAAAGGACGCCAACAGAAAATGCACCCTTTAAACTTGTAAAAAAAAAAAAAAAAGTAAAAAAATAAAATTCTGACGTGCGATAAGAAGATGATTTGTTTCACGAGCAGGGGAGCTAGTGCGTGCATTGATATTTTGCGTGTTTATCAGTATAGCTTATCAGTTAATGAGTGCCCAAGTTCACTTATTATACTTGGTTAAGGCAGAATACAAAAGGCCTGTTTTGGCACGCTGGGTAAAAGTTTCAGCAGACGACATTTTGGAATACTTTTATTTTTCCCTGGAAATAGGATTTGATAATTTATGGAAATCGTCTTCTATGAGATGATTTACATGAAATGCCAACTTTTTTTTTTCTGAGAAAAATAAGAAAATTATGATAGATTTGTCTTCTGCTGAATTTGCCCATAGCGCGCTAAATGTTAATTTACATATGTCAGAGAAGATAAAATGCACACGTTTCTTTTCAAGTATTTTCAATAAAACTGGTAGATCAACACCAGCTGATATATTGCAAGAGAATGAAAACGATTGGAAGTGAAATTAATAAAATCAATTATTCAAATCCATTAATTGTTCCCCGTGTCCGGATTATATGTCAGGCATTCAAAGTGGTAGATTAAATTCACGTTCGGTCACGACAGAGACTAGATGTATCAACATAATGGAGTCACACACATACACACACACACACACACACACACACACCTCAGAGCAGCACACACACACACACACACATACACACACACACACACACACACCTCAGAGCAGCACACACACACACACACACACACACACGACTGATCTGATTGATCACTGGTCGTGAGTAAGGTATGGACATACATGCAGACTTTTGTGTGTCTACACTGGTCGCCCAATTGGTAAGGTAGTTTTTTACTTGGTGAGATTCATTCTTTTAACATATATAGACAGTCTTCAGTCAGGACCACAATAAAAGCCAGTACTCTTCTGTATCAACTCGAAATTTTAAACTCTTTCAAATAGAGAGAGAGAGAGAGAGAGATCGTGCCCCTGGCTTGGTGTGTGATGAAAACGTTGCACAGGTGAACCCTCGTTACAACGACAGCATTTATTTTTAAAAATGTTGCCATTGAAATGAATTTTCTGTTATAAAGAGGCCTAAATGGAGAGAATGATATGTAAGAAAGACCTTGTTTTATTATTATTTCCTCATAGAACATATGTTTTGGATATTTGTTAGAATCGCCTCAGTGAGGCGATTCTAACAAATATCCAAATCATATATTGCTTGAAGTTTTAATGCAATATTCTTGCATAATTTAACATTAGCTGTCACCTCTTGAGCGAAGGTTTCGTGACATTCAAATTGCTACTGTAACGAATTGTGTCGTTGTATCGAGTGTCGGTATAAAGAGGGTTGACTAATCGATTTATAGTAGTATATACTGAATGGGGTTCACAGTCTAAATTCTTTTGGTCAAAATATTGTATTGTATAATGTTCAACGAGATCCCTGGAACTGGATCGTGAATGAAGACTTTAACCCAGGCTTACATAAAAGTTTTAGCATAATCCTCAGAGCGCCTGACCCCTGGGTTTCTAGGGATGCATAAGCATAGGCCTACTGGTTCTTGAGCAATACAATCATGACGTACACAGTAATGACAGTGTAATTTTTGAACTCTGCTACCAAGTTACCTTGACGTTGAGCCCAGCAACCTGAAAGCTGAACTTGCACGAGGTATTATAATACCCAGCAATTGTGTGAATTTATATTAAAATCCATTGATAAATGCAGGGGCTAGAGCGATGACAAAGTCTTTTTTTTTTTTTTTTTTTTTTTTTTTTTTTTCTCCCTTAAAATAGCCACAGTTGCCTTAACCTTGAGCGCAGCAACCTGAAAATTGGACTTGCTCGAGATATTATAATACCCAACAATTGTGTGAAGATATATTAAAATCCATTGATAAATGCAGGAGCTAGAGCAACGACAAAGCTTTTTTTTTTTTATTTTTTTTATTTTTCAAAAAATAGTTGTAGTTACCTACGGTTACCTTGACCTTGAGCCCAGCGACCTGAATGTTGAACTCGCTGGAGATAAAATGATACGCAACGATTGTGTGAAGATATATTAAAACCCACTGATAAATGCAGGGGCTAGTGCGATGACTAAAAGTAGCTACAGTTAGCTTTACCTTCAGCACAGCAACCTGAAATTTTAACTAGCTCGAGATATCATACCCAGCATTTTTGTGGAGTTATATTAAAATCCATTGATAAATGTAGGCCCTAGAGCGATGACATTTTTTTTTCTAAAAATAGCCACAGCGACCTTGACCTTGATCCCAGCACCCTATTAAAATCCATCATTTTTGATTTGGGTTTTACGACCCTTTCAAGAATATTTCACTTATATCAAGCCTATCGTTCATAAAAGGTGGGCGAAAACCGGAAATCGGGAAAAAACACCAGACCATCCGTAAGCAGAACTTGGCTTTCCTACATGTGACCCGAGCGAGACTCGAACCACAGCGGTGAGAACCCAGATGGATTAAGAGTCCTATCCACTAGGCTAAGGGGGCCCGCAAATCCATCAATAAAAGTAGACACTAGAGCCATAACAAAGTTTTTCTAAAAATAGCCACAGTGACCTTGACTTTGATCCCAGCACCTGCTTGAGATATAATCACAAGTAACATTTATGTGAAGTTACATTAAAATCCCTCAATAAATGTAAGCGCTGGAGCGAGGGCGAAGTTTTTTCTAAAAATAGTCACAGTGACTTTGAGCTCAGGACCCTTAAGTCCAACTTGCTTGAGATATTATCATACCCAACATTGTGTGAAGTTATATTAAAATCCATCGATAAATGTAGGCACTAGAGAGATGACAATGTTTGTTTTCTAAAAATAACCACAGTGACCTTGACGAGCCCAGGACCCCGAAAGTGCGACTTGCTCGAGATATAACATACCCCAAATTTTTGTGAAGTTCTATTAAAATCCATCAATAAATGTAGGCGCTACAGCGATGACAAAGTGTTTTTTTTTTTTGTTTTTTTTTTTCTAAAAAATAGCCACACTGACCTGGAGCCCAGGACCCTGAAAGTCGAACTTGTTCGAAATATTATCATGCCTAACATTTGTTTGACGTTACATTGAAATCTACCAATAAATGTAGACGCTGTTTTTTTTTTTTCTAAAAATAGCCATACTGACCTTAACCTTGAGCTCAGGACCCTGCAAGTGGAACTTGCTCGAGATATTGTCATACCCAACATTCGTGTGGTTATATCAAAATCCAGCAATTAATGTAGGCGCTAGAGCGACGACGAAATTTTTCTACAAATTTTCACATTAACCTTGACCTTGAGCCCAGGACCTACTCTCTTGCACAGAGATTTGCTAACAATTTTTTCGTAAAGTGGAAATTGTAAGCGCGGATAGTTGAGCGTACCCAGGACCCTGAAAGTTGCTCGAGATATTATCATACCCAACATTTGTGTTAAGTGTATTAAAATCCATCAATAAAAATAAGTTGCTTTCTAAAAATAACCACAGTGACCTTGACCTTGAGCCCAGGACCCTGAAAGGCGAATTTGCTCGAGGTATTATCATACCCAACATTTGTGTGACGTTAATAGAAAATCCATCCATAAATGTAGGCTCTAGAGCGATGATAAAAGATGAACATACGTTCGTACCTACGTACCTACGTACGGGACAAACCTATATTCCCTCGCCATTTCGTTGTGCGAGGGGATAATAAGTTTCTCAGTCATCGCTGATAACCATTACGAAAACACGCCTATTCAAATGTATTGAAATTTTCAGCACCAAAAAATGAACATTTTCAGATAAAAATTCTGATATTTTTCATATTTCTGCTCAAAACATAGTTTGTGGTTACTCGTTAGAACCGCCTCGGCGAGGCGGTTCTAACGAGTACCCACAATCTATGTTTTTGAGCAGAAATAAGAAAATAATATATACCCCTGTAAACCCCAGTTTTACTATATAAAATGGGGTTTAAGGGGGTCGAAATTATATAAGCATGTTTTCGTGATGCTAAGACTTTGAGCTCAGAACCCTGAAAGTCGAACTTGCTCGAGATATTATCCTACCCAACATTCGTGTGGTTATATTAAAATCCATCAATAAATGTAGGTGATTGAACGACGACGAAGTTTTTCTAAAAATAGCATACTGACCTTGACCTAAAGCTCAGGACACTGGAATTGAAACTTGCTCGAGATATTATCATACCAAAAATTCGTGTGGTTATATTGAATCCATCAATAAATATAGGCGGTAGATCGGCGACGAAGTTTTACTAAAAATAGCCACAGTGACCTTGACCTTGAGCCCAGGGCCCTGAAAGTCGAACTTGCTCGAGATATTATGATATCCAACATATGTGTTAAGGATATTAAAATCCATCAATAAATGTAGGCGCTAGAGCGATGACAAAGTTTTTCCAAAAATAGCCACAGTGACCTTGACCATCAGCCCAGAGCCCTGAAAGTCAAACTTGCTCGAGATAAACATCATACCTCACATTTGTGTGAAGTTATATCAAAATCCATCAATAGATGTAGGTGCCAGAGCGATGATAAAGTTGTGTTGTTTTTTTGTTGTTTTTTTTTTTTTTTTTTTTTTTGTTTTCTTGTTGTTGTTGTTTTTTTGTTTTTTTTTTTTTGTTTGTTTTTTTCCTTAAATTAGCCATACTTACTTTGACCTTGAGCTCAGGACCCTGAAAGTCGAACTTGCTCGAGATATTATCATACCCAACATTCGTGTGGTTATATTAAAATCCATCAATAAATGTAGGTACTAGAGCGAGGATGAAGTTTTTTCTAAGAATAGCCATAGTGACTTTGACCTTGAGCCCAGGACCCTGAAAGTCGAACTTGCTCGAGATATTATGATATCCAACATTTGTGTTAAGTATATTAATATCCATCAATAAACGTAGGTGCTAGAGCGATGACAAAGTTTTTTTTCTAAAATTAGCCACAGTGACCTTGACCTTCAGCCCAGGGCCCTGAAAGTCAAACTAGCTCGAGATATATATCATACCTAACATTTGTGTGAAGTTCTATTAAAATCCATCAACAGATGTAGGCGCTAGAGCGATGAGAAGTTTTTTCTCTCTCTCTCTCTTAAATTAGCCACACTGACTTTGACCTTGAGCTCAGGACCCTGAAAGTCGAACTTGCTCGAGATATTATCATACCCAACATTCGTGTGGTTATATTAAAATCCGTCAATAAATGTAGGAGCTAGAGCGAGGATGAAGTTTTTTTTTTTTCTAAAAATAGCCATAGTGACTTTGACCTTGAGCCCAGGACCCTGAAAGTCGAACTTGCTCGAGATATTATAATATCCAACATTTGTGTTAAGTATATTAAAATCCATCAATAAATGTAGGCGCTAGATCGATGACAAAATGTGAACATATGTACGTACGTCACTTCGTTGTCCGAGGGGATAATAAACTTCTCAGTCATCGCGATTGTGACAAAACCAAGATGAGCGGCAAAATGACTGCCATAATTCTATACTCTGCAGGAGAAAACGTTTTTGTTTTGCCAAAACCAAAAGTTTTGACGGAGTGTTCTAGAATATTCGACAAACGGATGTACTGAAGTGGGAAAATGATTTTGATTCCTTTAACAACTTATTTAATTCCAAGGTGGTGGTTAAGCTTGGGATTCTGTGGTTGTGAGAAGTTCCATATCGACATGTCAGCCCCCCACCGCCCCCCAGTAAGCATTCTACATTAATCTATAGCGGGCCGTTATCGGCCCGTCAGGGTAGCTGACGGGCCGATAACGGCCCGCTGTAGATTTATAAAGAATGCTAGCTGGGCGGTCATTTCGTTATAATCTTTGTTTCATTTGCTGAACTTTATCATGGTTCAAAATTTTAAGCAAGCCATCCAGGTATGTGTTTAGCACTATTAATCTGAATGAAAAAAATCAAGTGGGGAAAAATGGCGATACTAGGGAGATAGTGTTCAAGATTTTCCCTAAGAGTGATTTCACCTTGGTGGCCATCATCATGTCAGAGTCTGGTGATGTTATATCAATAGGTGGAATGTACAGGATACTTGAAGCGGGTTTTCATGTCTTTTTCAGAATTTATTTAACATTGTGTCAGGATCAGATGGCATTAAGTGGAGGGTACATCACTTTTGAAACTGGTTTCAATCCTTGCTACCAAATCGGTTTCGTAAAGCCACCATTAAATCTTGACATGCGTTTCCGCTGGATACACGTTTGAGCATATCTGGATTGCGTACTCGGGAAACCCGAGTCGTAAAAAACTCATGTAAGCTCGTTAATATACGAGGGTTACAAATAATATTACAAAATGTGTTAGATTTTATGACGCAATACAGTGCAAATACATATATCTAGAAATGTTTTCTCCTAGCCTACATCGATATTTTGTAGATTCAACGTGAATCAATGTTGAGTCAATTTTGTGTCAACGTGCCTGCTAGTTGAGTCTGCTGTTTTCAAAGATGCCAGTGTGGCATCGCTCGGACTCTTGATTAGAAACATCTAATGAAAGGTTTGAAGAAATGAAACAGGTTGCAAGCAATATACGGCAGTCTACAGCAATGCTTTATATGGAACTAAGCATTTATGCAGGCCAACTTTGCCTCCCATCTTGATTATTTCGAATTCCAAAATGATGTCTGGGTAGCGTCACTTAGAGTCTTGATCAGGAATGTTTGAAAAATATAAATCGTAACAAAAAAAAAACAAAAAAAAAAAACAGACAAAAAAAAAAAAAACAAAAAAAAAAAACATATGCGACAATGCAACTCAGGAATGCTATATTTATGGCAACCCATTTTGTCCGCTATCTTGAATACTTCGAATTCCTCCACGGTGCAAAGGTCGCATCACTTAGATTTTACATTATGAAGGTTTGTAAAAAGCAAAAGAGCGTAAAAGAAAGTTGCAGCAATCTTGCCCCGACAATTTTCTTGATTACATTGTTCATATATCAAATCCTTTCTTTATGTGCGCCATTTTGTCCCTCATCTTAACCCTTGACCTGCTTTACCCTGATATACCCTGCCTTTGCAAACAGTGCAGATCCAGAGCAGTTGGTCAACTGGTCTGGATCTGCTCTGTTTGTCAAGAAATATGTGAATTTGTATTAACAACCTGGATTAAGTAATCTGATTGGCTGAAAATTAGAAGCGGGCGTGTCATCTTAATTTATTCAGCATGGCGGGGGTTAAATTCACAAATTTCCTCAAGGATACCAATGTGGCATCATTTATATAAATAAAAACCGTTAAAAGCAATTTTAAGCAATCTCAGGCAGTGTACAGTGTACACATATTATATCGAATTATACACACAAGGCCACCATTTTGCACGCTATCTTGAACATTTCAAATTCCGCTATGATGCCAAAACTATATGACTTGCATCCTTCTCCAGGACGGTTTAAAATGAAACCCGTTAAAAGCTTATGCCACAATGTATCACGAGAAATCCAAGGCAATGCGTTGCATGGAATGCTATATATTTATGTCCATCTTTTTGTCCACCATCTTGAATATTTCACATTCCCCAATGATGCCAGGATCGCATTACCTGGATTCTTTATCAGGACATATATTTACAAGTCAAACAACTGTGCGAATGACGTCGTCAATCTTATTTTGCCAGTAACGTCTAAAAGAGCGACGTCACTGATAAACGTTACCGTAACAACGGAATATGCGTCAAATCGTAATTTACGCTTGACTTAAAGTATTTCTACCCCGAGTGTAATATTATAGGTATGTTTCTTTTCACCTTTAAAACTGTTTAAATACCTGATTATTTTTATTGGATTGATTAAAAGATTTCCGAATGCATTTTAATGAGCGCTTTTGCGTTACGTTACAAAAAGCCTCGCCCCGACATGTGTATAATAAAAACCTGCCTGTCCAATATCCTTTGTTATTTTGGCTCAATGCCTGAGCCAGGGCGCGTTGCGTATTAACAATAGGAGATAATCTATATATCTCAAACGGCTTGAACATTTAGTAAGTAGTATTGATTTCTTCGTTGATCTAAAGAAGTAAGAAATAAGACTATTGGATTATTTATTAGTTGACAAGAGGAGGGCGCCGTGAAATTCGGTTAGCAACAGTGGAAAGGGATTTCGCACCCACACAGGGGTTTAACAAAAATGTCAGAAGAAGTTTCGGAGATATCACCGAGGACCGAGCCTGATAATGTGGGTGCTGATCAGGGAGTGGAGGCGCCCCACTCACTCGCCTTCAATCCCAACCAAAGAACAATAACATGGGAAAGACTGGAGTTTTTACGGCTGAAAAGACTTCATCTTGGACCAGAGCGCTATTCGCGACATTTTCAGCGTTTTCAGCGGGAAAAGTCTCAGCTAAGGCATTCCCTTCCAACAGCTGAGCATTATGTTATAGGACCAAATGGTGAAATAAAGAAGTCAAACTCGATCGCACCATTTTCAACTGTTGGAAAGCCAACCTGTGGATTTTTCTTCAGCCGTACAACGGATAACAAGAAAAAGAAAATCGGAATTCCACCTACAAATCTTGTGAAATGGAGATCGTTCGTTCAGTAACATTCTAGATTTGCCAGTGCCAGGGATTCTGTGACAGGTGATACATATGCTTGTATTTCGTCGGTTCTGTTCTTAAAATAGTATGTACTTTCAATTATAATTGTCGAGACAGCAAACTAGTTTTAGAAAATCAGCTTTCCTAAAAAGCAATAAAAATATGTATTATCAAAAAGTTCAATTAAACTGGTTGGTCTTCGAATTTGTTTGGACAATGTGATATATATTCGCTAGGAAAAGGTGCTTGTTTTTTTTTTTACCTAAAGTTCTAAGCAAAATTGTAGCAAACTTCATTCTTTTTATTATTATTTTTCAGAAGAACTAATACAATGTATTTGACATTTCATGTGAATCGATTCAGTTGAAATGTCAACCTTAGTTTCTTTGAAAATAAATAAAAAGAATAATAAAATAAAATGCCGTCTGCTGCAGTTGTGATTAGCTCTTTAAGGGTTAAAGTGCGATGAAAGAACTGAAAAGTAGCTCAATAGTTGATGAAATGACGCTGTTTTGACTTCTGAAAAGAAGAGTATGTGTTTATAAGTTCAGTATTAAACTGGGAGGGTGCTTAGAATTTAGTATTCATGTTTTGTCTCGTTTATTTCTTCTTTCGACAGACGTTTGAAAAAAAAATGTTGAATTTTTAATGTGCATACTTCTAGTTCAACTGACCTGCCTATGAAACTGCAAAGTCCTGCGTGTAAAAACAAATAGTTCTGCTGAAGGACTATTAATCTTTACCACTCTCTGGGCTAATTCAGCAGACGACAACTGACTGATATTTTTTCTTATTTTTCCCAGGACAGAGGATTTGACGTTTCATGCAAATAGTTTCCAATCGAACCAGAAAAGAGGATTTGAGGATTTGACATTTCATGCGAATTGTCTCCATTAGAGACAATTTGCATGAAATGTCAAATCCTGTTTACTGGGAAAAATAAGAAAAAAATATTTCGAATTGTCGTCTGCTGAAAATTTTACCCAGAGTGCTAGCGTTAATAAGCTGTATTTTAACAATGAAAGTCTTGGAAATGTGTGTGATTATATGTACCAACTGAGCCGTAGCACGAGTAAAAGGATTAGCATATCAGATACGAACAGTGAAGGTTCAGAACAGCTTGTGCATCCGCGTAGTCTGATCCGGGCATTTTTTGCCCTCTCGCAATCAACGGCATAATGCCGCTAATTTTGCTACAAAGTAGCAGCTTTTACCTTGTCTGATATGGTGGTATCAGGTTCTAGATATGTCGAAATGCTGAGGATTTATCAAATATGAGCCGGGTTTCATTTCCTACAAGATTGCTTTTTCGCCTATCAAAGAGACTCAGATCACACTGCGCATTCTCAATTTCTAAGCACAACCTCTGTCGTCCGTCTAAAGAAAGTTTGAGTGTGTGGCTACCCATAGAGCGCGTAGCAATGACAGATCAGCCTGCGCGTTTGCGCAGGCTGATCTGAGTCACTGCTTAGCGGATAAGCGATCTTGTATGAAATGCCGTGAGCCAGTTCATATATCATCGAACAGAGAAGGTGCACAGAGGCGGATCTAGGACGATTTCTGAGGGGTGTCGATTTGATCAAATTACCGTAATTTACAAAAAGACAGGTCTGAGCAAACAGTATAGAAATAGATCAGACGCCGCAGAACGCGGTGTCTGATCAGGGTCTACACTGTTTGCCACTCATGCAGCAATATTACACACCTTCATAGAAAGTAAAACTTGTTGGAGAGAAGTATAAGGTATAGAGTAAGAGGTGTGAATATTTATTTAGGGTAAATATGATATCCCAGATTTATCAAATTTATCCAAAATTTCCCATGAGAATGATTTTTTGAGTCAAAGGGATTTCGACTGAACCGCCCGAACCCCTCTAAATCCGCCGGCGGGTCCTGATCAGACTTAGGATACCCAACAACCTAAGCTTTCACAAACTGACCTGTTCAAACTTTATGGTTGAAGTACATATCGCGTTTTGGAAGTCGGCTGAATTATACATTATAAAAGAGTGCATACTAGAATTGTTTGTTTCTTTAAAAATGGCATTACTGTTTCATGGTTTTGTTTAATTTCAACAGACTTGAATTTTAAGCAGACTTCTCTTACATTCTGTTTAATTTTTATCTGCAAAACTTCGTCTTCAAAAAAAAAAAAGTAAAATAAATGAAAACAACATACGGTACAACATAAATTCACTGAACATAAACTTGATAATTCATTGACGTCAGTGGCTATTTCGCCCGATAATAAAACTCTGTTTTTTTGTTGTTTTTTTTTCGATTTTTTAAGTACTGTGACCATATAATAGCTTTTTCAGTCATATTTTCTAATCATATCAGTCACTTTTCAGTAACAATTCCTAAAAGCCCAGAATTGCGGAAAAGACCGTGTAAATTAAAGAGTGAAAGCATCATGCATGTTTTGACACAAGTTACCCCATAAAGTTCTAATCAGAACTGCAGCAGGCATATTGATTTTTATTTATTTATTTATTTATTTATTTATTTATTTATTAATTAATTATTTATCATCGTTATTTTGGTATCATTTAGAGAAAAAAGGCTGCGGACGATTCACATGAAATGCAGTCTTATTTTCTCTGAGAAATACTGACAAAATTAGAATGTCGTCTGCTACAATTTTGCTTAGTGCTTTAAAGGTTAAAAACGAAAGAGGAAACATTTACATAAGGACCCCACCATGAAAAAAGGTGTCTTTGGGACATGTGTGAATATTAAAGATCCAGATAAGTCGGCGAACCTGAACAATCCGATAAGGGTCTTTGCTTTTACATCAATGATTTTTACTATAGCCAATAATTCCGTTGGCGGATAGCGAAGGCCCAGATCAGACTGCGCATAAGCGCAGTCTGATCTGGGCCTTCGCTCTCCACGTATGCCCCGAAGGCATTTTTCATTCTCAGCTTCAGATTGACCAGATCACTGCTGCCTTTATATACTGATTCACAGGGGCGCATCGAAGGAAATCAGCTACAGTAAACTGTCCAGTCAAACCTGCGTAGCCTGTCAGCACAGTCTAGTATATGCGCAGACTGGGCTGTAGTTTGCTGATTTTTTTTCCGCCGATGCGACTCGTATAATTTACAATGCTATTTTATACTGCTTCAGAGAGGCGAAATCAGCGACAGTGAAAGCCCAGTCAAGCCTGCCGATCGGCATAGCCTCGCACATGCGCAGACTGGGCTTCTGTTTCGCTTCTTTCTTTCGCCGATGTGACTCTTATATTTTACAGTGCTATTTTTATATGAAAACGTTTAAACTTTTAGCGTGCTAAATTGAAATATCAGCAAACGTCATTTTAAAGATATTTACTGGTTCAGTAAAACAGTGGTTACTGTTTATTTTTAATGGCCAGCAAACAGGATTGAAATGAAATATCAAAACTCAAATTATCCTGTTTTTTTTTTTTTTTTGTTTTTTTTGTTTTTGTTTTTTTCTGAGGAAAAAGGCCAAAATTATTTTGAAATTACAGTAATATCCAGCGGTCATGCTGAACACTGAAACCTCGTTGTTTCAACGTTGTGTCTGCTAATATTTTGCATGGAGCACATTGAATGCTAAACGTTTTCTTGTTCTTTTATGTACAGTTGCTGTTTACTTTTATATACAAAACCTGTTACGACATTTGTTAAATATATATTTGTTTTCTTCATATTTATACGGTTTGTTCATTCGTTGTTAATTTTTATTTTCACTTTCTCTCAAAGATCACCAGTATTAAAAACGTTTGTATTCGTTCCAAGTTTTAATTGATCGATATTGTTATATGTTTAGTCGTCCAATGAACTGCTGCAATAAATCTATATGCATATCTAAAGTTTGTGTAATCTCTTTTATTTGATATTGTATATGTACAAAACAGTTACGCAGCATAATAAATGACCAGAAATATAAATTTTAACCCATTAATGTCTACTGCCTATGTTCTCAAATGAAATTTTATTATCTTATCATAAAAGGGACACTGGCAAACAATGTGGACCCAGATCAGACGCCGCAGAATGCGGTGTCTGATCAGGGTCTGCACTGTTTGCATTAGACATAAGAGTTTCTATAAAATAAATGATAAAAATAAATTACATCAGACCCGTAAAACTGAAAATGGGTCTGTCCCAATTGTAAGGTAGAAGAGTCCACTACGCATTAATAAGTTGATATTCATTCTGTCAAGAAAAATGACTTGAGATGGAAAATGAGTAATTCTCTTCTAGAAGAATCCAGAAGAAACATACATGTGCACTGATAGGAACGTGGTAGCGCAGTGGTTAGTGCTCAGGCCTCAGGTGCTAGATATTCGAGATTCGACCGCCATTGGAGTGAGAAATTTTCTGGGTCTGATCCACGGGGTCTGAACATGCCTCATTGGCATTATTAGCAGGGATATTATTATTAAAAACAGTACGCCGTTCTTCGGATTTGGAGTTAAATGGAGGGCCTCTATGCAGGGAGAGAGATCCCCTGTACAGGTTGAAGATCCCTCCACTGAGACAAATTTTTTCCTTAGTGATCCAAACCGGAAAGTAATGCGTTTAATTTAGTCACCTGTGCGCTCGAGATACTGAGTCTTGCTCAAGATACTAAGTCATTTGCACGAAATACTACGTCATACACTAGACACTGAGTCATGCGTTCGACATATTAAGTCATACATATGAGAAAGTACGGTGTATTGGGGCAGAAAAATTCTGTCAATTCTCACGCCTTGTCCCCCCAGTATATCCGCTTCGGTTGCGCATGCGTTCTGAAACATCTCATGGTCTTAAACATCTCACATTACAACGGCAGTATGCTGACATACTACCTTATTTACTCTTAGTATTCAGACAGACAAGCCTGAGCAAACAGTGTAGACCCAGATCAGACGCCGCGGGACATTGTTTGCAGCTCATCCAGGAGTATTTTAGGCGTGTCAACGGGTACTAAAATGGGTTGCTCAATATTTAGGAATAATATGGTGAGGAGATAAGATGTCTGAAAACGTAGGATAGTAGGGTACGTCATGTGCGAGGGCGGTCAGGTAGTGAGTGCGAGGGCGGTCAGGTAGTGCGACGGTGTCGTGCTGTCCTCACCGACTTGGCTTAAGGCAGGACTGGGCACTGCTGAGATTCCATTTTATGGGACATTTTATTAACCCTCTATCATTCTTCACCCCTTGTAATTATTGTCAGACAGAAACATTTTTGACAAAAACTGTCATACATCAACTGAAACAAGCTTACATCGTGTACAGGAAATACTTTAGTCGTTAGCACAAGATACCAAGTCGTGTGCTTGCGATACTAAGTCGTGAGCTCGAGATACTAAGTCTTGTGCTCGACTAGGTAAGCATTCGCGTATGGCTGAACAGGGCCTACACTGTTCACAAATACAATTTCAACGTCACTAACTCAAAAATGGGAACCACGAAGGTTCTGACCAGGCTGCAGAGCTGTTCTTCCCACACAGCATTTTGAA
Source organism: Anodontia alba (assembly GCA_964016985.1). Classification (NCBI taxonomy): domain Eukaryota; kingdom Metazoa; phylum Mollusca; class Bivalvia; order Lucinida; family Lucinidae; genus Anodontia; species Anodontia alba. Next base: position 40,770,343 of record OZ024824.1, on the reverse strand, counting down.
GCGACTGTTATTTTTTCCGACAGCAATAGACGAGAAAATCTGAGTTTGTTTGTTTGTGTTGAGGTTTTACGGCCCAGTCAACCCAGTGGGGTCATGTCGAGCGCGGTCAGTTTACCTAACCACACGTTTACTGGGCAGGCTTAGTCCTCTAAGCGGTTAACCAGTATTGTGCACATTCTTTCGCCAGAAACTGACAACTGCCCTTCTTGAATCAGCGGAAGGGAGAGAATGACCGTAGAAAATATTTCATGATCAATCTCCACGAAAGAATGTTGTCGACCTCGGCGGGGGTTGAACCCGCGACCTCCTGGTCTCCAGTCAGACGGCGCATCCAACTGAGCCACCGAGGCCGGCGAAAATCTGAGTAAAAATTAAACCAAGAATTATTCGTGACTACTTAAAAATTTAGACGGTGACTGTAACATATAACTTAAAAAGACAATTTATTTAACCGTGTGAATAAATTGTTTTGTCCAATCTGACAAGTATAGTTTGTTATCGCCTTAAAAGGTTTTATTCAATAAATGCATTGGGTAGGTCGAAAAGCATTAGACACACTGTATGGCAAATATTGAACTATAATACCCTCCCGGATTATTTAAATGGCACCGGTTAGTTTAGCGTGCTGGGTAAAAAGTCCAGCAGACAACATTTTGAAATACTTTATCTTTTTACTTTTTTTTTTCCAGAGGGCAGACTTTGACCTCGACTTTGACATTTAATACAAATTGTCTTCTTATGAGACAAGCTGCATGAAACGTCAGTGTCTATTTTCTGGAAAAAATAAATACAAATGCATATAATAAATTTTTCGTCTGCTGAATCTACCCGGAGAGCGGTAAAGTTTAAAATGCCCTTAAATTGTTTAAACTATACAGTGTCAACACAAATTATAGACACAGTGAAATGAAAATTTTATTAAAAGCTATTAAATTCATACAGTTTTGGCAGACTTTCGAAAATGCCCGTTATATGATACGCACTTATAGGAGCACCGTAAAAATGGCCCTTATGGACCGTTTTTGTCGTTTGGTAACAGTCGGAAGGCTCAGTTCAGCCTGCGCATGCGCACAGTCTTACCCTGCCGTCTGTTCGTACATGTATAATCTTGTAGGAAATGAAACCCGGCTCATGACGTTTGATTCTGAATTCGAGTAACGAAGGCCCTGAAAGCACAAGCTGATCTGGGGCTTCGATGCCCGCATATGTAATAAGAACCGTTTTCTCACGTTGTGGATTATTTAATCTTTAAAATTGTTCATGTTAAGTAAATGTTGGTGAAGTACTGGTGGCACAAAAGAACTCCTATTGTATAATAGTCCACAGTATGTCACATATATACCTTACGCGAGCCATTTCACACAAAAGGGCTTATACGTTGCAGCGACGTTGTAACGACGTTGGGTGTTTGCTGGGTAGTAAGAGCTCTCTGCTACTGAGATTGTGCGAGTAGTGGTCTGAAAGCTCGTACCAGAATTTTTAGTCATAACCATTTCAAGATAAACATATTAGAAGGTACAAAACAGATGTTTCCCTTATTTTTAGTCTTTCAAAAGCTTTGAAATTATGAGATATATAAAGGTACCATTGCGCTCATTCAATATTTGCAGACGGATCCTATTAAATGCAAAGCATTATAAGCCAACGAACACTGGAAACTAAAAAAAAAAAGCATTTATTAATCATAACTGACCACAAACTTCTAATATAAGCTTATGTCCAGTAAATCATGCTTTCAAAGTTTTCTGACATTATTTGGGTTGGGACATGATAAAAAGTATCTACAGTTACTTAATATCAATATATGACAGAAGGCTTTGCAAATTGATTCGTTACAGCAACAGTTTCCATCAAGTTTGCATTAATGAAATGCATACAAAGTAGTTATCTAGGTGAATACATTTTTGTCTTTTCTGTTGTGCCAAGGGAGCATTTCAGAGCTATACAGATACAGAGCGCTTTAGTGAAGCATGAAGACACGGTCCAGAATTACTGTCAGAATATTACAAAATGTTCACTATGCAATGTGTTACACATTCAAATGAAATATCCTTGACTGATTTATATGGAGCTAACCTCTCCTTGCTAAAACTCATCATCATTATCATTTGCATAATCATCGTCCTCATCATGTATAGCACTGTGTATGTACTTATATACACATACCATATGTTTAAATTATCAATCTCTGACTGGAATCTAAATTATTACCCTCCTTGAAGAAGAAAATCTTACACCAATCCTATCCTAGTCACCATCCTCATCATTTTGATCATTTACCATAAATCATTATGGTCAATATCATACTGTTCAGCCAGCATTGGATACCTGCCCTTCACTGTTCGAATATGCAGTTTGATATATTTTCGCTTGGTACATTGGTAAAAGACAGATTAATTACCTGCTAAATATTTACACTTACATCTGCTCTAACCAAAATAAGTCTCATTATCATCATCATCATCATGATCATCATCATCATATGTCCTGCTAAATCTGCCACATGTTTGACTGTTTCCCATGCAAATGCATCCTACAAAACACCACCGAGACATTTGCAAGTTCTCAGACAATGAGTTGCTTACCATCTAAAGAAAACATTTTTCACATTTTTCACATTAGGAGGCTTTGCAGATTTCGTCATCATAATAGGGTAAATCTTCCACCAACAATACTACAGTGGAGGTAACTGGAGTTGGTTCAGACTTGACTTAAAATTAAACCTTCACCTATTAAATCTCCTGTTCTTAAAAAATTCAAGGATCCGTATAAAAGAAGTATGTGCCCTAATATTTATAAATGCAATGCTAAGAGCTGCATCTGCTGCTAACATTAAAATTGTCAGTCTACCATTATTTTCTACTGTTAATAATAGACAATTTTCAGTTGTTAACAACTCTGATTTAGACTGGAAATCGGAAGATATACAATGTATATGTTCTAACTTGCAGCGAGGGAGTCTTAGGGATGCAGTACGTTTGGCAGTAAAACTAGTTTTAAGGAACAGTTGTTAAAAATAAAAAAAAAAGTGAATAAAATTGATACTTTTCTTTATCAAAATTTCTGGAGAGTTGGTCATTCATTATCTTTTGATAAAGTTTTGGCTTATCCTGTTTAAAACAAATATACACAAGTCTAATTCAACCGAACGATTTCAAAATATTTTAAGACATGAACTTAAATGGATAAAGCATTACAAAGTCCTTTTCCACTTAGATTTAATGATAAAATTCCATATGAAAGAAATTTTTCTACAATGCCTGAATTTGATGTATTTTCCTTTAAGTTATTAAAACGTAAGAGACAATCCCATGGCAAGCTAAAAAATGGGAAATATAAACGTAAACATAAAACTGACATTTTTAAGATTTAAACATCCTTTTAAAATTTGGACACCATCAAATGCTTTCTAAACTGGCGCCATCACATAAGTTAAATGACGAGGCTAATAAATTCTGTGATCGTAAACATGATTTGTATGAAGTAGCTCTCCTAACTAGATGCTATACTCAGCATGCTCTTCGTCCGTACATTGGTTCTAAAATTAACCGTCATTAATAAAGGTATTGAATTAATAAATTTACTTAGCATATGTAGTATCACCTATACCTTCATGTTTTGAAAACACGGAATCTCCTATTATTTGTTACAAATATAATAAACCTATCCGTAATGCTATACTTAATTTTAACAAATTAGTTTCTGATCGTGATATTGAAACTAGTTCCCCTGATTCTTGAAATTGTAAAGATTCTAGATTTTGTTATCAACCAGCGGGTCATATTATCATTGTTAATTTTGAAAGTTATTACTGACTCACGAATCCGTTCAGTTAATTTCAAAGGACCTAAATATAGATTTCCCGCCTACATTGACTTAAAAAATGACGGGAAACAATTGTCGGCGCTTTAAATAATTATTGTACGGTCTGGTGTAAATGAGATCATGTTGAGTCTAATGCTTTAAATGATTGAACATTAAAGATTTTTCAGATCATTGATAAACATATTTTGTTTTACTCCAACAACCTTGATCTTTTCCCTCTTAAACCTATATTCTCTTTTCGATATTTGAAACAAGGTATCCAAGAAGTCCATAGGAAGTATGTTTGGCTCCAGCTGATAAAGCTGCTAATCATGTTGTTGTTGTGTGACGACTTCATTATATCATTACCTTAATATAATAGTTTGGTACATACGAACGAGAGGTCTGTTGTTGATAGGCATTATTTCATTGCAAATTCCACTTCATGCACGGAAGACCGCTTTATTGTCAAAACTGTTAACTTCATGCCTTACTGCTGTCAAAAATATTGGATTAGATACTTTGAAACTGTTTATGAAACGGACCAAATAAACCATTTTTGGTCAGTTAAAAATTCCAGAGAAGTTCTTATTAAATTTAAATCTAAAAGCTTTATGTCTTCTAAATTGTCTACGTATGATTTCTCCACACTGTATACTACATTACCACATCATTTTGTTTTTGGTAGGTATATGTGTGTGGGAGCGGGGGTAGGGGTTGGGGGGCTGGGGAACGGTGGTGTAGGGAACACTGTAATTGCACAGTTTGATAAAATCCTGGGCTTTAAAGTTATTTCTTCCAGGCAACAATTGTCATAGCCCCCTTATACCTCTATGCTGATGGGGTAATATACTTCCACGGTCCGTGCTAAACGCAATATAGTTTTTTTTTTTTTTCAAATCTCAATACAGTCTCTTCTTTTAATATGATATGACAAAATGTGATTTATGATCTTGCTGTATGCAATGAGTACGGTAAAATAAACCAAAACATATTGTATTCAGCAATATAGAAGTTCTTGTATTAACTGTGCTATATGTTAATGAAACATTTTGCCCAATTTATGATAAAAATGGTTTGTGCCATTTAAAATCAAGGTATTAAATACATGTGGCACTTCTTTAATTAGTTTCCTGCTAAAACAAGTTATACAATTGTAAATTTTCACTGGTGATAAGGATTGCATATGAAAAGACCTAATATTTAAACATTGCCCTAACGAAAGTCTTATTCCATGATTGGTGCATTTGTCATTAGGGTACTTTACTTTGACATGTAATAAAACTTGTTTAGCCAGACTTAAAAAACGGGAAATATCGTGTTTCATACTGCCCAGATATAGTACTAAAATAATATACTACAAAAATTTCTGGTACACTGGTGACCAACCAAAATGATTTTTTTAGCTTTCGTTTCCCGAAAGTTCTGACAATTAAAGGAAAACGCAAATAATTAATATAATAAAAAATAAGGCACTTGTTTAGTTGATCAGTTTGGTGAAAAAAAGTACAAAAATCAGTTAGGAAATGAGAAAGTTATTGGGTTGTAAAGATCTAGAAAATGGTATTATGGAAGCGGTCGCTATTTTTAGCTCACCTGAGCCCTGTAATAGGCTCACAGGTGAGCTTATAGTATAGACAGGCTCCATCATCCATCAGTCACACTCTTCAAACGTCTTCTCCTCAGAAACCACTGGGCCAATCAAAACAAAATTTAATATGGAGCCGGGATCTGGGGAACAAAAATTTGTTCGGCGCATCTGGGTCACATGACCAAGATGGCCGCCATGCATATATATGAAAATAAAAACAAACAAAAAAATTAAAAAATCTTCTTCTTCGGAACCGAAGGTCTAATAGCCCTGGGGCTTAGTGTGCAGCATTGGGGATATGGGGCTAATAAAGTTTGAACAAATGATAACCTTGGGTTGACCTTGACCATTTTACGGAAAGATCAATATCACTTATATAGATTTCTATAGGCAAAACTTAAAAAAACTTCTTATTTGAAACTAGAAGGCCCAGCCTTTTAAATTTGGTATGTAGCTTCATCTTGTGGACCTTATATATTTGGCATGTAACTTCATCTAATAACTAGGATGGGCTCAATGATCCAGGCCTTTGATATATGGTTTGTAGGTTCATCCAAGCCATATTTTATGTGAAGTGCCTGATTCGCCAAATTAAGTAAAGCTAAATTTCCCTATCAATTTGTTGTAGGATACAGAGACCAAACCTGGTCCATTTCTCTCCCCCCCCCCCCCGCCCGCCCGCTTCATCCCCCGCACCCCCTCCTCCCGCCCCCTCCCCCCCCTCCCCCCCCCCCCACACACACAGGACTTTATTCAGCATAAGGATAAACTAGTTATATATGTGCAATTAATGGCAGCAAATCATTAAATATGATAATTTAGATTAACTACAACAATTTATCATTACGGCAAAGCACGTTGACTGGGTGGGGGAAGAAATTGACTAGTTGGTTTCTTCGCCCCCCCCCCCCCCCACCCACTCCCCAACCCACCCCTCACACACACATCTGAGATTTAATTCAACATAAGGCTGAACTAGTTGTATATGTGAATACAAAAAATGGTGGCAAATCATAAAATAAGTTACAGTTAATAAGCAAGAAGGTTTTACCATTACTGCAAATAACTTTGGCTGCTTGAGGAAGAAACTGACTAGGTAGGGAGAAGAAACTGACGTTGGTTTCTTCCCCCTCCCCCCTCCCCCTCTCTACCCACTACCCACTTGGACTTTTTTAAGCATACAGGTGAACTAGTTATATATGTACAATAAATGGTGATAAATTGTTACATATGATAATTCAAATACCTAGAACAATTTATCATTTCCGCAACGCACCTTTACTGGAGTTTGGGGGGAGCGGGCGGGGGTGTTGGGAGAGAAGAAACTGACTAGTTGGTTTCTTCCCCCACCCACACCCCCTACCTCAACATAAGGCTGAACTTTGTTTGTGTTGGGGTTTTACAGCCCAGTCAACCCATTGGGGTCATGTCGAGCGCGGTCAGTTTACCTAACCACACGTTTACTGGGCAGACTTAGTCCTCTAAGCGGTTAACAAGTATTGTGCACATTCTTCAGCCAGAAACTGACAACTGCCCTTCTTGATAAGACTGCACTAGTTAACTACATGAAATAAATGGTGGTAAATAATAATTTTATATCATTAAGCTAGAAGGTTTAATCATCACGGCACAGAGCCATGATCGCTTGGGGAAGAACTCACTGGGGCGGGAGGAGAAACTGACTAGTTGGTTTCTTCCCCCGCCAACCCACCCTCTTGGACTTTTTTTCAGCATAAGGGTGAACGTTATATAAATGCAAATGAATGGCAGTAAATTGTTACATATGATAATTTAAATAGCTGGAACAATTTATCATTACCGCAAAGCACCTTGACTGGAAGGTGGGAGTGGGGGTGGGGAGGGGGAGGGGGAGGATAGGGTTGGGGTGCGACAAGAAACTGACTAGTTGGTTTCTCACCCCCCCCCCCCCCCCCCCCACAAAAAACAAAAAAAAAAAAAAAAAAAAAAAAAAAAAAACGCCCACACTCCACCACGATCAACATAAGGCTGAACTAGTTAAATACATGAAATAAATGGTGGTTAATCATAAAATAAGTTAATGTTAATAAGCTAGAAGGTTTTATCATTAATGCAAAGAAACGGACTAGGTTAGGGGGAACCTGACTAGTATGTTTCTTCTCCCCTCACACCCCCCCCCCCCCACCCACCACCACTCCCTCAACACATAAGGCTGAACTAGTTAACAACAAGAATAAGTTGATTTCCAAAATCCCGGACATAACACTTCTACCTACATGTCTTTCTTTCAGGCCTATGGGCATGGTGGGTGAAGCTTGCTTACCAAGTAAGGCTTACTGTCCATGGATGCCTGATTATACCCTTTATTCTGGGGTCCATGTCTGTTGGTCTGAACATTCTGATTCACCAGATTGATTGTGTAATTTGAGTATATCATGACCACAACTACTTAAATAATATGGTTTTGAATTCGGCCCAGTTTCTCTTGCTGGTCAGATAATTTGTATCTTTTGAAATGGATAAAAAAAAATCTTAAAATGTATTAACATCAAGAGAATCAGACTAGAAATGTCTACATTTCAGAGCTCAAGATTAAAGGAGTGCTTAGGTACATATTTTCTTATTTCCCCTAGTAAACATATGTTGTGGGTACTAACTAGGACGTATAGAAACGTCTTGGTAGCATGCTTTCATTGAATTCCCAGAACATATCTTTTGAAAGAATTGAGAAGGTGTGGCACATACAAGAACTACAACTCTAGGTCCCACAGTTATTTAGTCATCTGCCCTGACAGTATTTAGTAAAAGAAACCGTGTGCAGTTGATAACGCCAACACCCTTTCAGATATATTGATTGAACTCAGTAGGATATATATTGTACATGAGGTTGAGAAGATGTGTTGCATAAACTACAACTCCAGGTGTTGTGGTTTAGAATTATCTCCCCTAATAGAAACTTTGTGATCTTGGTAACTCCAACATCTTTTCAGATACATTGATGATACTTGGTAGGATTGTACATAAGGTTGAGAAAGCATGACACACAAAAGAATCACAACTCTAGATGCCACAGTTTTTAGTTATCTCCCCTGACAGTATTTGGTAATGGAAACCTTATGATTGCCATAACTTCACCATTTACAGATCTACAACTCTATGTACTGCAATTTTTTAGGTATCTCCCCTGTCAGTATTTGGTAATAGAGACCTTGTAAGTCCAACACCCGTTGAAATATATTGATAGTACTTGATAGGAATGAACAGGAGGTAAGAAGGTTAGTCATATAGTCATATACAAAAACTGTAGCTTAGAATACTGCAGTTTTTAAGTTCACTCCCCTGACAGTATTTGTCAGTGGAAACCATATGATTGTCATAACTTAAGCGCCATGGAAGATACATTGATGATACTTAATAGAATTGTACATGAAATTAAAAAGGTGTTTTGCATGTAAGGACCACAACTCTGGATGCTGTGTTGTTGTTTTTTTGTTTTGTTTTGTTATCTCCCCTGACAGTATTTGGTAATAGAAACTTGTTTGCTGCATAGCTTCATCAGTTAAAATTGGATCTTTCTTAAACTTGCAGAAGTGGAGGACATGGATATTTTGGAGTTAGATCCTCCAGATTAATGAATATTGTAGACATTGAGTGACCTTTTAGGCACAGGTGAGCGTTAATGATCACCATGGTCCTCTTGTTTATATATGAAGAGTGCAGAGAGCTGAGACAAACAAAAATCACAGTTGAATTCGAAGCTTGATTTTGGATTTTGTGTAACCGCATTTTAAACACAAATATTTTTCATAGATTAAAGCAGACGCATCCTCTTGTTTCACTTTTGGTTGTATATACGCTAAAAAGAAAGACATGTGACTAGCGAGTCCAATGGTGAAAACCTTACTGAAATATTCCAAATACTTACTACATCATTGGTTCTTGTGAAAAATTTAAAAAAATGTTTTAAAAACTTTAATTTGAAAATATTCCAAATACATGTACTTACAACAGTGAATCTTATAAAAAAAATTTAAAAAATGTTTTAAAAAAAATTAATTTGAAAATATTCAAAGAATGTATACGGAGAGAAAAGGTCTCTTCCCTATTTATATGTTAGGGTGCAGTGCTTATACATTTTCATATATTTAGTTGGTACAAGTTAACTTTGAGAAATCAAATTTTTGTCAAACTAAAATTTAAATTCCATTGTCTGAAGTTATTTTACTGAAGTTTTATGTGTATTTTGTAATGATCGTTGGAATGTAATTATCAAAAATAAATTTGTTCTTGGTAATTTTTTTTCCAACATAGTAACCTGTATCTTGCATTTTTCTTATTTAAAAAAAATGTTTTTGGAATTTAATTATATTAGTTTTCATAATTTTAAAAAAGAATTCTAGCTTGAAATTTTAAGTCTTAATACCAATAGTAATAGAATACTTACTTTTTTCAAATCAAAATAAGCAGTCTGGAATAAAATGATGAGGATTTAAAATCTAAAAGAATCAATGACATCACAGGATAGAGTATTGTGGGATAGCTCTTTTACAAAGTATAAATAGCAATACCAGTTACTAAGACTTTAAATGCATGTTACCTTTGAAAATTTAGGAATTTCCAAATGGGGTTTTCAACATAATTTTCATTTTACCAATATCTTTACCGTAATTTGAAATATTCTGAAATTAGGGGATGCATCTGAACATCTTTAAGCTCACTAGTGTTTTTATTATACCCGTTTTTCAAACAGGGCGTATTAGGTTACGGGGTCTGAAGCCATAAACTTTTTTGTGTCCAGCTAACTCCTCCTACAGTTTACATCCCATCAGGCTGAATCTTGGTTTATAAATAGACCATGATGTGGAGCAGCACATAATGTTTCGGGGTTACAGTCCACCAAATACTAACAGGGTTATGCCCCTTTGAAAATTCCTGTAAGCTTTTTGTTTCCAGCTAACTCCTCCTACAGTTTACATCCAATCAAGCTGAAATTTGATTTATACTTAGACCATGATGTGGAACAGTGCATATTATTTCAAGGTTACAGTTCACCTAATACTAGCAGAGATCTGTCCCTTTGAAAATTTCAGTAAACGTTTCGTTTCTGACTAAATCCTCCTACAGTTTACATCGGATCAAGCTGAAACTTGATTTATAGTTAGACCATGATGTGGAACAGTGCATATTTGTTCGAGGTTAGTCCATCAAATATTAGCAGAATAATGACCCTTTGAAAATTTCGGTAAATTTTTTCGTTTCTTTCTAGCTTCTCCGACAGTTTACATTTGATCAAGCTGAAGTTTGTTTTTGATTTATAGTTAGACCATGATAATGAGCAGCTCATATTTATTCGAGGTTACAGTCCACCAAATATCAGCAGAGTTATGTTCCTTTGAAATTTTCAGTAAATTTTTCACTTCCCCCGCTAATTCCTCCTACAGTTTACATTTGATCGCGCTTAAACTTGATTTATAGTAAGAACATGAAGTGGAGCAGGGCATATTATTTTGAGGTTACAGTCCACCATATATTAGCAGAGCTATGCCCGTTTGAAAATTCTGTAATCTTTTCGTTTATGGCTAACTCCTATAGTTTACACCCGATCAAACTGAAACTTTGTAAATACTTACACTGAGCTTAAACTCGATTTATAATAAGAACATAATGTGGAGCAGCACATATTTTGAGGTTACAGAACATCAAATATTACCAGAGTTATGCCCCATTAAAAATTTCCATAAACTTTGCGTTTCTGGCTAAATCCTTCTATAGTTTACATCCAATCATGCTGAAAAGCGATTTATTGTTAGACCGTGGTGTGGAGCAGCGCATATTATTCGGAGGTTACAGTACACCAAATATTAGCAGAGTTATGCCCCTTTAAAATTCTGTTAATCTTTTGTTCCCAGCTAACTCCTCATATATATAGTTTACATCCAATCAAGCTAAAACTTGATTTGTAGTTTGACCATGATGTGGAGCAGCGCATATTATTTCAAAATTACAGACTAACAAATAGTAGCAGCATTATGTCTCTTTGAAATTCTTGGTAATTTTTTGGATTCCAGCTAACTCCACTTACAATTTACACAGGTCTGGAGCACAGAACTGCAGTCCGTATATGTGCTACATCTTATTACTTGCCAAGGGCGTATGATGCCTCCGCTTGTAGAGCTCTTGTTTGTTTCTAAACACAATATATATATATATAATAGAATGGACATAATGACTCCTCAAATGGATGGAATAACAGACGGTAACATTTAAGCACTCTAGATGATTATCCAGATTATCTTTTTAATTATAATTTCTACATAAAACATATGTTGTTGGTACTTATTTGAAGGTTATTGATAGGGTAGTTGTAATGAATACCCACAACTTACAATCCTTTCAGTCCTTTAAGAAATAAGAAACATGTAAGTATTTCATACTTGAAAAATAAAAACAAAAACAAAAAAAAAAAAAAAACACAAAAAACAGTGTGTTATCTGATAATAAATAATGTTACTGTACACTGCTACTGTACACAGTACAGGGAAATTAAATAAAAATGTGGTTAAAAGGGGTTCAGAACCACAGTGATGTGGATCAAATATTCATGATACTGAAACTAGTTACTCTGAATTGTGCAGAATGCACACGTGGTGTAGCGAAATGCGAAAATGGCATTGCTTTAGTTACATATCAAGAAATATTGAACAAAATGAAAGTACAGATGATATGTATTCTAGAGGCTTGTAGAAATTAAGGAAACAGCCGCCATCAGCACTCTCAGTGCTTTGATTAGCTAAACTGATGCAGTATGGGGGAAATCATAGCATATCTCTAAGGTGAAGGTAAAATGATATAATTCATACAAGGATTACCTATGTTAGAGTTTGATGAAATTTTATCAGGTCACTAACTGTTTTACTGATTTTCATGTTGAATTATCAAGAAGTTTCAAATTTGACATCAACCGAAATTAATTTGTGATGGCTTCTAATATTGAAAAAAAGGGAAAGATTGCAGTAATAGGAAGGTTTGTATATTTTGAACGTCATCAATTAGTTTTACATTTGCATCGTGTGACGCTTATGCCGATATTCGACGATCACATACAGTTTAGTTTATACATCAAATAGACTAGTGTCTTTTAATTCTCGCCGATTTTAAAATATAATTAACTGAAAACCAGCTGTGGCTTAAACACAGTTAATTCCTTAAACAAATTTACTTCCTGATAACTTGCTGCCCTTTTTAGCACATGCTGCAAAATCTCGCTCCTCGAGAGACATACTTATTTTCGACCGTAGCCAATTTGGGTCATTATATCACACCAGTGAACATGCTGTCATTCTTGTAAAAGTCAGAGGATAAAGAAAGAAATAAAACTTAATTCACACACACACACACACACACACACACACACACACACACACACACAAACAAAAAAACACGAGTGTCTGCAGTGCAGAGTGCAACAAAGAACTTCAGCTTGTATAAACAAGCAGGTTAAACAAAACACAGATATCTGTACAGTCATTTGCAATTGCGACGTTTTTTGGGGGGCGGCTAGGTAACCGCCACCAAATGTAACATACTGTATTTCGAGAATCCGTCTTTTTTCCAAAATGATACTTCGTCTGTCATTACTGACAGTTACCAGTTCTAATGAAATGCGTAAAGTGTTACTCTTTGTGTGTTCTAAGATGGCTGATGAGACCAATCTTAGCCCAAAACTGCCTGTTGCAGATAGAATATGAGAGATCTGAGGAAGAAAGCTCTGTTGGTGATGCCTTAGCTCTGGCTTTCCGCTGAGCACCTTTCTGCTTGGCTTCGCTGATTCTTATTGATTCGTATTTACCAGTACCTCTTCCTATGAGGCCTTGTCACTTTGCTTGATCTCTGCAATCTGTTCCCACGACTCTTTTGGTATGTTTAAATCTTTAAGGGAGGCTTTGAAGGTGTCTTTGTATCGCTTCTTCTGACCATATGGGAGCGTTTTCGCACTTGTAGTTCTCCATAGAGGATTTTCTTCGGCAAACGTTCATTAGGCATTCTGGTAACATGGACTGTCAATCTTAATTGCAGCTTATGTGGAAGTGGTTCAGTGTTTTGGCATGCCTTTGGTAAACTGTCCAAGTTTCACATGCGTATAATAGTGTTTGCAGCGCCACAGATCTGTAGACTTTCAGCTTTATGTCAACTCTGATTCCACTTCGATCCCAAATACTTCCACGTAATCGGCCAAATACTGCACTAGCTTTGGCAATTCTGGCATTGACTTCATCATCAACGTGCACAAATCTTGACAATGTGCCTCCAAGGTAGGTGAACTTGTCTACCACTTGCAGTCATTGACCTTTCACTGTGATAGTAGGCTCCTTGTAAGGTTTTCCATGTGCCGGCTGATATACTACCAAATTCTTTTTGATGCTGATTGTAAGATTTTAGCTGTCACATGAATCAGATACTTGATCCACACCTTTTTGCACCCGCTCATTTATAAGATTCCCCTTTGCAATTTCATTAGCAAAGAGGAACTATTCTAGCACCTCTCTCTGCACCTTGGAATTAACTTGCAACTCTCTTAGATTGAAAAGCTTCCCATCAAAGCGATACCTAATAGGTATATTATTGTCACCATCCTGGAAAGCATTTGTGAGCATGGCAGAAAACATCATGTTGAACAGCACTGATGCTAATACACAGCCTTGCTTAACTCCATTTAGTAGAAGGAATGGATCAGAAAACTCGCCATCATTTTGGACCCGTGCAAGCATACCATTGCTATGACTTGGCCGGACAGCCAAACTTTGCCATACTTTTCCAAAATCCCTCATGACTGACCGTGTCAAATGCTTTGGTAAGGTCGACAAAGGTCATGTAGAGGTCCACATTGTGTTCCCGTCATTTTTCTTGAAGCTGTCTTGCTGTGAAGATCATCTCAGTTGTTCCTCTGTCCTTCCTGAATCCACATTGGCTTTCTGGTAGATGGTCTGACTGATCAAGTTGTTCATTCAATCGGTTAAGTAGGATTCTTGCAAGGATCTTCCCAGCAACTGACAATAAAGAGACGCCCCGATGATTGTCACAGACTTGAGGATTCCCTTTCCGTTTGAATTGGTGGACAACTGGTGCATCCTTGAATTTTTTCTTTTCTCCATTATGTAAAATAACTGTTAGTTTTTTAGTTGTTTTTCATTTTTTTTTTTTTTTTTTTTTTATTTTTATTTTTTTTTTTTTTTGCAACTGGAGGAGCTCCTGCTTTGTAGATCTCTGAAAGCATTGCATCTGCTCCTGGAGCCTTGCCAGATGACAGGAATTTTATGAATTTCACTGTTTCAGAGACGGTTGGGAACTCATCAAGCAGCGGATTATGTTCCAGCTGTGGTAGTCTGTTGATAGATTCATCATTGATAGCCGATTAAGGACATCATCAAATTCTTTTGTCCATCTTTTCAAGATAGTTTCTTTTTCAGTCAGAAGACTAGTTTCATCTGCACTTAGGAGTGGGTGGTTCCTGAGCTCTGGGGACCTTATACTGTCTTGAGAGCATCAAAGGACTTCTTCGTATCCTTTCGTCTGCAAAGGGCTGGATTTCATCAGCCTTTCTGCTTAGCCAGGAGTCTTGCATGTCTCTGAACCTAGTCTGGACTGTCTTACATATGTTTGAATAGGCAGTCTTTCTAGATACTGAGCTGGTATCATTAAGGTATGCCTTGTGGTTTTGGTGTTTCTCTTCAAGGAATTCCTGAATTTCTTCATCATTCTCATCAAACCAGTCTTGGTCTCTGCGAGATACTGGTCTTAGGAAATCCACTGCTGAAGGGTGAACGGTGTCTCTGAAAAGTGTCCAGTTCTCACCTGTATCCTCTGAACTGTGTTCCTATGCATCTTAACGGCTGCAGATAACATTGATGTGTGCTTGCCTCTTGCTGTTTTGTTTCAGCTCGGAGATGTCCAATCTCTTGGCATTTTCTTGCTTTGCGGTCGCCGTGCAGGCTGAATGCGCAGGCTGAGTTTGCTAACAAAAAGCCTGTGATCTGTCCAACAGTCTGTACCACACATAGCCTTTGTCGTTCTGACATCCTGTCTGTCCTTCTTTCGCACTATGACAGTCAATGAGTTGCCAGTGTTTGGAGCGAGAGTGCATCCATGATGACTTGTTGCGAAATGGCAGACGGAAGACTGTGTTAGTGATCAGTAGTTCATGCTCTGCACACTTTCTTAAAAGGAGGGGGCCATTACTGTTGCACTTTCCTACTCTTTCAGTTTTAATCACTCCTTCCGAGGTTTGGTGGTCTGTGCCCACTCTGGTATTGAAGTCCCAGAGGATGAGTTTGTCTGTCCGGGATGTTGCAGAGATCAGAATCCAGATCAACATAGAGCGTTTCCTTAACGCTATTCTGAATTTGTCATGATGGGTGCATAGGCACATAAAATTGTTGCATGCCTCTTGTCCGATAAGGGAAGTCTCAGCGTCACCAGGCGGTCATTTTTTGCCTTTTGGAAGTCCTGAGAGCTTACTGATAAGGTGTGACTTCATGGCGACTTGGTATCTGTTAACTTTTCTACCAACTAGAGCTGTTCTTCGCTGAGGTCTATCAGAACCAGCACTGTCCATTAAAGTGCGCACATTCCATGCGCCGATTATTTAAGTATCACCTTAGTCTTTTTTCTTGTTCGGCCGCTAAATGGGATCCCCGCTGATCGCGGTTAACCAGCCAGTTTTGAAGTAATAGTTGTTTAGGACACCTTTTCGAGCCCCTTCCCCCATGTAAGGAGATGAGCAGTGCGATTCTAAAAAAGTCTGCTCAGATACTCAGTTCGGCTGCCGAATTCTCCGTGCTGCTTCATTCTTAAGGAAAACGACCATATAGAACAGCCATGGCGTTCCATAGTATGTGCCGTTACAGGACGGATATAATATCGCTACATAAACATTTGCTGCCTTCTCTTAACCTTCATACTCGTGATACATGTACCTACTATGTAATTGATAAAGCATGGAGTTGTTGCGACCGATAACCTAAAACTTTATCAAATATGCAACGCGAAATTCACACGCACACACAGAGTAAGTTATAATTATGAGCAGTTAGCCGTGTTTTATAAACAAATCATTCTAATAAGTATGTATGGCCGTTGATAATCATTCTAATAAGTATGTAAGTGGCTCGGTGGCTCAGTTGGATGCACCGTCCGACTGGAGACCAGGAGGTCGCTGGTTCAACCCCCGCCGAGATCGGTACCATACTTTCGTGGAGATTGATCATGAAATATTTTCTACGGTCATTCTCTCCCTTCCGCTGATTCAAGAAGGGCAGTTGTCAGTTTCTGGCGAAAGAATGTGCACAATACTGGTTAACCGCTTATAGGACTAAGCCTGCCCAGTAAATGTGTGGTTAGGAAAACTGACCGCGCTCGACATGACCCCATTGGGTTGACTGGGCCGTAAAACCTCAAAACAAACAAACAAAAGTATGTAAGTATTGATAATACTAAAATGCAGTGGCGACTTCCGACTAGTGTAGAGTTTTATAATTGCTTGCATGTCTGGCTCGCGCTTTGTAAATGAGGTATTGATATCTCGAGCTTGATATGTACATGTAGTATTTACATGCCCATATCCGGTATGCCCACAGCAGATATTGATTTTTCCAACCTAGTCGTATTTCTTATGTAGTCGTTTTCTAACTTGAGCTTTCCAAGATGGCCGTTATTTTTTCCACTTCTAGGCGTGTTTTCAACTTCGTCTCTTCACACCCGTAAGATTTTTTTCTGTCGCAAGTCACTCTGTGCCTTCCGGATATCCTGACTACTAAGAAGACTGTGAAGCAAGTCAGACTCAGTCACGACAGCCGTCTCAGTCATAAGCGACATAAAGTGTCATGAGGAGACATGAAGGGTCATGAAAAGACAGGAAGATGTTTAATCATTTGTATGGCATAAAAATGCATTTTTGTTTTCTCTGTAAACATGAATTTATGATGAATAAAAAGCATTTAAAGAGCTTTATTAAAAAAATCATTTGCCAGTTTGATGAAAACTCTAAACAGAAAATTCGCGCTAAAACCGCTAGCGCATATAAAATGGCATGAAATTGTTAAAGGTGACATGAAGTAAAAAATAACTAAGAAACGTCAAGAAACCATTTCATTGCTTGAAAAAGCGACATGAAATGAATTATTTCATTGCTTGAAAAAAAGCGAAATGAAAATGCTGTAAAGCCGAGAAAGTACGATTTCATTGCTTGAAAAAAGCGACAAGAAAACATCGTAACATCATGAAACTATTTCGTTTGCTTGAAAAAAGCGACACGAAAATACTGGAATGTCATGAATTATTTGATTGCTTGAAAATGCGACATAAAAATGTTGTAAAGCCGAGAAAGTATTACATTGCTTGAAAAAAGCGACAAAAATATCGTAACCGTCATGAAACTATGGAATATATTCATGAAACTTGACAAATGACTAAAACATGTCGAGACGATGTGTCACGAACAAGGAAGACAACTCTGGCTAATTCGATTTCGGGCCATAACTCTCAACCCCTGTCCGTCAGTGCGTGTGTGCGTGTGCACGTACGTGCGTAATACAAAGATTGTGTCTAGGCCATAACTCCTATGGAATATATTCATGAAACTTCACAGTGACTTAATCTTATCGAGACAATGTGTCGCGAACAATGAAGAGAACTCAGACTACTTTGGTTTGGAATTACCTGCCCCCCTCTCATCCCCGCCCCCTCCCCCCGCACTCCCCCCCCCCCACCCCCACACACACACACACACACATTGTAATATAATGTTGAAAATCATGTCCGGCTTATAACTCCTAAACCGTATAGAGTTTATTCATGAACCTTCACAGATGGCTCAATCATATTGAGACAATAGAGATAACTGTGGTTAATTTGGTTTTCTTTTAATTAACACCCCCCACCACCACCACCACCACCACCCTCCCCTTGCCAAAAACTCATGTAGTGTAAATGCTTGCTTCGTGTCCGGCTCATAACTCCTAAACCGTATGGAATATATTCATGAAACTTCACAGATGACTTAATCATATCGAGACAATGTGTCACGAACAACGAAGAGAACAGATCTCTGGCTGCTTTGGTTTTGGAATAATCCCCCTTGCCTTAAACCCATGTAGTGTAATGCTGAAAATCATCGTGTTCGGCTTATATCTCCTAAACAGTAAGGAATATAATTATGAAATTTTACAGACGGCTTAATCATATTGAGACGATGTGTCATAAACAAGGAAGACAACTCTGGCTAATTTGGACTTTGAATCAACTCCCTTGCAAAACTCATGTCGTGTAAATGCTTTCTTTATGTCTGGCTCATAACTCCTAAACCATATGAAATACGTTCATGAAACTTCACTGATGACTTAATCATATCGAGACAGTGTGTCACGATCAAGGAAGACAACTCCGGCTAATTCGGTTTTTGAATAAACTCCCCTTGCCTAAAATCCTTGTTGCGTCTGTCTTATAACTCCTGAACCCTATGGAATGTATTTATGAAACACAGATGGTTTAAATCATAACATGTCGCGAAAAAGTGAAGAGACCTCTGGCTGATTTGTTTTTTGAATTTACTCCCTTGCCAAAACACATGTAGTGTAAAAACTTGCTTTGTATCCGGCTCATAACTCACAGATGACTTAATCATATCGAGACAATGTGTTACGAACAATGAAGAGAACTCTGCTACTTCACTGCCAGGAATTATCGTACTATAGGAACTGTCACTCAAGTCATCGATATTTCATTTTAGATAGGCTTCGATTAATTCCCTTTGACCGGAGGTCCGTAAGCGTCGCCTTACCTGTGTAGCTGGTGTGTAATCAACCCAGTGTCACACATCTACAGTACTACTACAATTCAGATTAAATCATGTATGGATGCTCTTTAGAATCTTGGACCCAATATACACTGGACTAGGTCCGAGTTTGAATGAATGAATGAATGAATATCAGCAGATTATTCAGTATGGTTTCCAAAAGAATATCAATAGTTTAACCTAAGAATTAATTAATAATGATAATAACAAAATATTAATTAATTGATTAAAATCAGTTATTATTATTATTATTTCAAATTAAACAAAAAGTGTTGTATTTAGTTCTAGATAATTCAATATGATTTTTAAACGAATTTCAATAGTTTAACCTAAGAAAACAAAAGTAATTAATAAATTAAAAAAAGTGTTATACTTAATGAATGGTAATTCAGTAAGATTTAAAAATGAAGAACAATAGTTAATCTAAGAAAACAAATGAGTTAATTAATTAAGGTTGTGTTTAATTACTGATGATAGTTCGGTACAATTTTTGAAAGAAAACCGATCATTTCACCTGGAGAAAACAAATGGGAAAATTTACTTAAATACAAGTAATTTGAAGAAAAAAAATGAATGGATAATGAATACAGGGGAAAGGCCTATGTCATCCACTTTTTAACCTCAAAGGGCAGTCTTCATACCTCCGTGTGCACAGTTTGGTCTGGGTCTAAAGTACAAACAACGCTAGTCATTATTACCTTTTCTAGTAGTATAAGGGTGCATGATTAGAAAAAAAAAACCCATAAATTTAGAGGTTTTAATTATTATTGGTAATTTGATAATTTAGTAGTTTGAAACCAGTCTCAAAGCTCACACAGACCATCAGCTGGACAGTGGTGTACAAACAGGACATTTCTTTCAAGACAGGTACATAATAGCTTTGGGCTATTTGTTCACAGCATAAAGACAATCCTATTTCATAAACTTAGGACCCATTGGTGGCGCGAATTAGCATAGTACTTATCAGTTAAGCCGTTAGCACTTTGGGTAAAAGTTTTGCAGACAACATAAATATGGGATAATTTTCTCCAGTTCTCCATTAAAACATATGTTGTTGGTATTAATTTGATGCACCTCGGTGAAGCAAAAACATTTTATGAGTACTCATTGGAAGAACCTTGGTGAGGCTCATCTAATGAGTACCCACAACATATGTTTTTATGGAGAAATAAATACAGTCACCATATACTTATCCTGAACAATTCCTCTGTATTTTTTATTTTCAAAACAGGATTTGACATTTCATGAAAATTGTCTCCAATGAAGACTATTTGCATGAAGTGTCAAATCCTTATTTTCTGGATAAACTAAGACAATAACCAATTTATCGCATGCTGAATTAGCCCAGAAAGTGATAAACGTTACGGGATCAAATATCATCCCCACCCCTAAAAAGGAAATGGTTTGACATTTCACGCAAAGCATCTCCATTGCAAACAATTGCATGAAATGTCAAATCCTATTTTCTGGGGAAAATTCAACAAATATCATCAGTTTATTGCTGCTGAATAAGCCCAGAGAGTGGAAAAGGTTAAGGGTTAAAATTTTTACCCCTCCCCCACACCCACAAAAAAAGAAAAGAAAAAAAAGTTTGACAGTCCATACAAACTGTCTCTATTGGAGACAATTCGCATGACATGTCAAAGCCTACTTTCTGGGAAAAATAAGAATAACATCATCAGTTGCCCCTTGATGCATGAACGTTGTTTAAAAATCATTTAAACTTAAGAAAAAAAAAATAGACAAACTGTCAAAACACTAACATAAAAATTAATGTAGCATATGCTATTTCTAGTTTTATCTTATCATCTCACGAACTGCAGGACCCTGTGACCTGTCTCAGATAAAAGACAGTTGTTTCAGATTATGAAAAAAGGGAAATTATGTATTATGTAAAAATCGTGCCCGGCTTTTAGCTCTTAAACCGTATGGAATATATTCATGAAAACATAACAGATAGCTTAATCGTATCGAGACGATATGTCTCGAACAAGGAAGACAACTTTGGCTATTTTTTTTTTTTTTTTTTTTTTTTTTTTTTTTTAATTTTCTATCCAAAAAAACCTATGTAGTACTAGTATACATGCTTTCTTCATGTCCGACTCATAACTCCTTGACGTATTGGATATATTTATGAAATTTCACAAATGGCTACCTCATATCAAGACAATGGGTCGCGAACAAGGAAGACAGCTCTGGTTAATTCTGTTTTTGTATTAATTCGCTTCCCAAAAACCCATGTAGTGTACATGCTTTCTTCGTGATCGGCTCATAACTGTCTAATTTGGTTGTTGAATCAACTCCCCTTGCCTAAAAGCCATGTTGTGTTTGGCTCATAACTCCTAAACCCTATGGAATGTATTTATGAAACTTCACAAATGGCTAAATCATGGGGAGACGTGTCGGGAACAAGGAAGACTACTCTTGCTAATTCGGTTTTTGAATAAACTCCCCTTGCTTAAAGTCGATGTAGTGTAATGCTTTCTACGTGTCCGGCTCATTACTCCTAAACCGTATGGAATATATTCATGAAACTTTACAGCCTCATTTCCCACTGGATGGTTGGATCCTCAGGTTGGGATTTTCCCGTCTCCATTGAACATCATTGATGGATTCTATAGTCTTACCTAGAAGATCTCTATTTTGTTGTTTGCATTATCTGTCTAGACCACCACTCTTCGCCTATAATTTAAGCATTATATGATACAAAGGGCACTAGGCGGGGGCATCCGTATCCCATGGACACTTTTCTAGTTATTTATGGTCTGCACTGATGGTATTTCTTTTTCTTTATTTCTTTCTTTCGTATGAACAGCATTATAAACTGAAAGAAAGAAGAAAAAATGTAATAATACCGTATTTACCATATGTATTCAGACAGACAGGCCTGAGCAAACAGTATAGACCCAGATGAGACGCCGCAGAACGCGGCGTCTCATCTGGGTCTACACTGTTTGCCACTCATCCAGCAATTTTTTAGACACAACATCGGCTAGTGAATTGTACTGGTTTAAATTTTAGAACATATATGGTAAGAGTTGAGGTGTCTGAATACTTAGGGTAAATACGGTAAATGCATCGATAGCCTTTAAAGGATAATAACGAACAGGACAGTCCTCTTAACCTTAGAAGTAGGGAAACGGAGAAAAAGAAATATGTACAGTCGACTCTCGTTATCTCGACCTCGCTTATCTTGAATAACCGCTTATCTCGAAGTGAAATTCTGGTCCCTGTTTTAACATGGAAATCTAAGAACAGGTAACAAAATATTGTGAAAAAGAGGAGAAATGAGCAATTTCTCCTCTTTTCCACAATAGTTTCCAATATATCTCTATCTTAGGAGTCAAATTACCTATACATTTGTTAAATGTTGCTGTTCGATTCATTTTTTCCCTAAATTCTGCAAATCTGATATGTCGATGTACGGATATCTCGAAGTATTTCATAGAGTCCCTTGGAATTCGAGATAACGAGAGTCAGCTGTATGTTGCATGATGCATAATACCTTCAAAGTTGGTAGTAGCTTTAATCTGACAGAGCGACCGTTCATAAGAACATTGCGCCCGGCCACAGAATATACTACCACCGTAATAGCCCTAAATATTGGGACCGACAGGCCTGAACAAACAGTGTAGAACAGACCAGACGAGAACGCAGTCTGATTAGGGTCTACCCTGTTTGCCACTCATTCAGCACTATTTTAGACACATCAACAAGTAGTAAATTAGTTTTCTTGTTGTTGTTTTTTTTTTTTTTTTTTTTTTTTTTTTTTTAAATTTTAGGACAAGTATGGTAGGGAGGTCGGTGTTCCATTACTTAGGGTAAATACGGTATTTCATTCAGTTCTTTTCAGTATGAGTCTTTAAAGGACGTAATGTAACTCAGTTGAATCGTGTGACTAAATAAGCATTGTAGTTGCTTTCCTTGAATGCGAAAGGCTTTCTATTTTTCTTTCTTTCTCTTTTTCAACCATTATTCATTCGTAACCTGTTATACTTGTGTGGTTTTAATCATTGGCGTGTGTCATCAACAGGAATGCAAGCTGATTACTGTCACTCGGTGTAGAGTCATATCAGTCAAGCTGAGAGTTGATTACCGGCTTGTGTCGTTGGCTTTAATATCTCTATAATTTACAAATGACTTCTATTTGAAAGGTCGTGAATCTTCGTCATTTCATATTAATTCATTCTTCCATTCAGAAAACGTCAAGAGAATAAGAGAACGTCGTGAGCGACATGAAGTTTTACCAACCTGAACAACATGAAAAACACATCGTTGTTTGTTCCATCATCCCTGGTCTTGTTGCCAGAGACGGCATCCAGGTGCGCTCGGCTCCGTTCGGAAAATATTCTGTTCTGATCTGTTTGATTATGTCTCTCCCCTTTAGGCTTGGGAGACATATTGCTTTTTCTGTCTGTCTGTCAAACTCGTGTCCGCTCTATAATTTGAAAACCGTTCAAGCTGTCTTCACGAATCTTCATATAAATATCAACACAACAAGACAAACTATTTAGACGTAAACGTCTAAGTACCAGCGCAAACTTTGTTCATGTTTACTTAGAAATATGGGACACGGGTATACTAAAGTTTAATAAATTTTCAATGTATTAGGTAAAACAGAACAACAATGTGATTCTTTAATGTATGCTTTTATTAAGCTTTATGAATTTTCTTAATCAAGCAATATGAGAATCCTAGTCATGTTGGGACCTCCACGAGATTTAGTTTGTACATTATTATTAAAAAAAAAAAAAAAAAAAAAAAAAAACAATAAAAACGTCAAAACTTAAATAAGTTACCAGATCTCATCTAGAAGCTTATTTTAGCATGCGTCAGATATGAATATGTTTGAACTTTTTAAGTATCGACCGCAGGTCATAGTCAAACTTACCAAAGATGGACTGCAAGTCATATTCAAACTTACCAAACTGCGATCTGCGCTAATCGAACATTTCTCCATACATAAAAATCCAAAGCTGTATTAAGAGACCGGTGAGATTCGCGCGCCGGCCAATCAACATTAAACGACGTGCAGAGCGCAAGAACCATAACTTTCATCTATACTTTTTGAGTTATTACCCTTGGACTCTATCATAAAATCATGTCCGCTGTATAAAGACGACGTGCAGAGCGCAAGAACCATAACTCTTGCATTTATACTTTTTTTTTAGTTACTTTCCTTGGATTCTGTCACAAAGTCGTGTGCGCTCTATAACTTCAAAACCGTTCAAGCTATCTTCACGAAACTTCATATAAATATCAATCAACTTTGGACGACGTGCAGAGCGCAAGAAACATAACTCTTGCATTAATACTTTTTTAGTTATTTCCCTTGGACTCTGTCACAAAATCGTGTCCGCTCTATAACTTGAAAACCGTTCAAGCTATCTTCACGAAACTTCATATAAATATCAATCAACATCAGACGACGTGCAGAGCACAAGAACCATAACTCTTTCATTTATACTTTTTGAGCTGTTTCCCTTAGAATCTGTCACAAAACCGTGTCCACATTATAACTTGTAAACCATTCAAGCTATCTTAACGATACTTCATATAAATATCAATCAACATTAGACGACCTTCAGAGAATAAGAACCATATCTCTTGCGTTTATACTTTTGAGTTATTTCCCTTGGACTCTATCACAAATCGTGTCCGCTGTATAACTTGAAAACCGTTCAAGCTATCTTAACGAAACTTCATATCAGTATAAAAAAAAAAAAAAAATCGTGTCCGCTCTATAACTTGAAAACCGTTCAAGCTGTCGTCACGAAACTTCATATAAATATCAATCAGCATCAGACGAAGTGCAGAGCGCAAGAACCATAACTCTTGCATTTATACTTTTTGAGCTATCTTAACGAAACTTCATATAAGTCTCCGCTCTATAAAGACGACGTGCAGAGCGCAAGAACCATAAATCTTGCAATCATACTTTTTTGAGTTATTTCCCTTGGATTCTGTCGCTCTATAACTTGAAAACCGTTCAAGCTATCTTCACGAAATTTCATATAAATATCAATCAACATCAGACGACGTGCAGAGCGCAAGAACCATAACTCTTGCATTTATACTTTTTGAGCTATCTTAACGAAACTTCATATAAGTCCCCGCTCTATAAAGACGACGTGCAGAGCGCAAGAACCATAAATCTTGCAATCATACTTTTTTGAGTTATTACCTTTGGATTCTGTCACAAAATCGTGTCCGCTCTATATCTTGAAAACCGTTCAAGCTATCTTCACGAAACTTCATATAAATATCAATCAACATTAGTCGACGTGCAGAGAGCAAGAACCATAACTCTTGCATTTATTCTTTTTGAGTTGCTTCCCTTGGACTCCGTCACAAAACAGTTCAAGCTATCTTAACGAAACTTCATATAAATATCAATCAATATCGGACGACGTGCAGAGTGCAAGAACCATAACTCTTGCATTTATACTTTTTGAGTTATTTCCGTTGGACTCTGTCACAAAATCGTGTCCGCTCTTTAACTTGAAAACCGTTCAAGCTATCTTCACGAAACTTCATATAAATATCAATCAACATTATACGACGTGCAGAGCACAAGAACCATAACTTTCATTTATACTTTTTGAGTTATTTACCTTGGTCTCTGTCACAAAATCGTGTCCGCTCTATAAGTTGAAAACCGTTCAAGCTATCTTAACGAAACTTCATATAAATATCAATCTACATTAGACGACGTTCAGCGCGCAAGAACCACAACTTTCAATTATACCTTTTGAGTTATTTCCCAGGGATTCTGTCATAAAATTGTCTCCGCTCTAGAAGGACGACGTGCAGAGCGCAAGAACCATAAAGCTTGCAATCATACTTTTTTGAGTTATTTCCCTTGGATTCTGTCACAAAATCGTGTCCGCTCTATAACTTGAAAATCGTTCAAGCTATCTTCACGAAACTTCACATAAATATCAATCAACATTTGACGACGTACAGAGCGCAAGAACCATAACTCTTGCATTTATACTTTTTTGAGTTATTTCCTTAGACTATGTCACAAAATCGTGCCCACTCTATAACTTGAAAACCGTTCAAGCTATCTTCTCGAATATTCATATAAATATCAATCAACATTTGACGACGTGCAGAGCGCAAGAACAATAACTCTTGCATTTATACTTTTTGAGTTGTTTCCCTTGGACTCTGTTACAAAACCGTGTCCACTTTATAACTTCAAAACCGTTCAAGCTGTCTTCACGAAACTTCATGTAAATATCAATCAGCATTGGACGACGTGCAGAGCACAAGAACCATAATTCTTGCATTTATACTTTTTTGAGTTATTTCCCTTGGACTGTGTCACAAAATCGTGTCAACTCTATAACTTGAAAACCGTTCAAGCTATCTTAACGAAACTTCATATAAGTCTCCGCTTTATAAAGACGACGTGCAGAGCGCAAGAACCATAAATCTTGCAATCATACTTTTTTGAGTTATTTCCGTTGGATTCTGTCACAAAATCGTGTCCGCTCTATAACTTGTAAATTGTTCAAGCTGTCTTCACGAAACTTCATAAAAATATCAATCAACATTAGTCGACGTGCAGAGAGCAAGAACCATAACTCTTGCATTTATACTTTTTGAGTTGTTTCCCTTGGACTCCGTCACAAAACAGTTCAAGCTATCTTAACGAAACTTCATATAAATATCAATCGACATCGGACGACGTGTAGAGTGCAAGAACCATAACTCTTGCGTTTATACTTTTTGAGTGATTTTCGTTGGACTCTGTCACAAATTCATGTCCACTCTATAACTTGAAAACCGTTCAAGCTATCTTCACGAAACTTCATATAAATATCAATCAACATTATACGACGTGCAGAGCACAAGAACCATAACTTTCATTTATACTTTTTGAGTTATTTCTCTTGGACTCTGTCACAAAATCGTGTCCGCTCTATAACTTGAAAACCGTTCAAGCTATCTTAACGAAACTCCATATAAATATCAATCTACATTAGACGACGTGCAGAGCGCAAGAACCATATCTTTCAATTATACTTTTTGAGTTATTTCCCTGGGATTCTGTCATAAAATTGTCTCCGCTCTATAAAGACGACGTGCAGAGCGCAAGAACCCTGACTCTTGCAATCATACTTTTTGAGTTGTTTCCCTTGGACTCTGTTACAAAACCGTGTCCACTCTATAACTTCAAAACCGTTCAAGCTGTCTTAACGAAACTTCATATAAATATCAATCAACATAAGACGACCTGCAGAGCATTAGAACCATAACTCTTGCATTTATACTTTTGAGTTATTTCCGTTGGACTCTGTCACAAAAATCGTGTCCGCTGTATAACTTGAAAACCGTTCAAGCTATCTTAACGAAACTTCATATAAATATCAATCAACATTAGACGACGTGCAGAGTCCAAGAAACATAACTCTTGCGTTTATAGTTTTTTTAGTTATTTCCGTTGGACTCTGTCACAAAATCGTGTCCGCTCTATAATTTGAAAAACGTTCGAGCTATCTTCACGAAACTTCAATTAAATATCAATCAACATTAGACGACGTGCAGAGCACAAGAACCATAACTCTTGTGTTTATACTTTTTGAGTTATTTCCCTTGGACTTTGGCACAAAATCTTGTCCGCACTATAACTTGAAAACCGTTCAAGCTATCTTAACGAAACTTCATATAAATATCAATCAACATTAGACGACCTGCAGAGCACAAGAACCACAACTCTTGCATTTATACTTTTTGAGTTATTTTCCTTGGAACTTAATCCGTCACAAATTGTATCCGCTCTATAACTTGAAACGTGTTCAAGATATCTTCAAGAAACTTCAAGTAAATATCAGTCAACAGTAGACAACGTGCAGAGCGCATAAACATAACTCGTGCATTTATACTTTTTGAATTATTTCCCTATGAACTTTGTCCATCATAAAAAAAAACAACAAAAAACGTGTCCACTCTATAACTTGAAAACCTTCAAGATATCTTCATGAAACTTTATATGAATATCAATCAACATTAGACGATGTGTAGAGCGCAAGAAGCATAACTCTTGCATTTATAAGTTTTGAGTTATTTCCATTGGAATCTCATTAGTTAATATAAATGTTCGCTGAATGTACAATACAATATGACACCAAAACGTGGGGAGTTATCAATGTTTTTGTAAAAAAAAAACAAATAAAGATTTTAGCTTTAGCTGGTGTAAAAGCAAATGATATAAATTTATTTGATTTTAAAAGGATTGATTGAAACAGACAACTCAGAACTTAAACAATCTACGAAAAAATGATGATAGTAAGTTAAAATTATATTCCTCTTTTTTAAGTTTTGACGATAATCATGATACCACTCTAGCTTATTTGAAATTAAACCTTACACAGTTCAAAACTTCTATAATTACACAATTTAGAATTAGTGCGTATACGTTAAATTTTAGAAAAGGGAGACATGCCAGACCAAAGGTTCCGCGGGATAAAAGGACTTGCAAATATTGCGATGAGGTGGGATCGGAAGCGCATTTTATTCTATATTGTAACACGTATGATAATCTAAGAAATGTATTATTCAAAGAATTTGGTGTAGATAGAACAAGGTTATGTACAAATAATGAACTAGAAGTTCTTAATTTATTACTTAATCCAGTAGGACCCAAGCAACCAAACTAAGTAAATATTTATGCCATTGAATTAAGAGGATCATAAACATTATAATCAAACAGTCAGTTATCATCCCCTGAAAAGAGTCATTAAGTTTGTCATGTCACCATTTTGTTAAAAAATCTATATTACTAAATAAATAGATTATAAGGTTAACCGAGATAACGGTACAAATTATCAGCGGGGTTTCAACACTGATTCGTCAGCATATTGCCCCCATTGATCATTTCGATTTGAGATCCAAAGTACTTGAATATCTTTCTCGAATTTTCCACCTATAAATATGTCACGTATAAAAATATATATTTATAAATAGATCACGTGCACTGACTCCTGGCTTAGCTGTGCACCGCCGTGACATCTAGGATACAAGCGCTGCTCCGGATTGACCTTACTGACCTTCAAGTTCGTGGGAAATAATTTAGTTTAAACATATTTTATTTGCATTCTTCAATACAACATAGATACTCACAAGACATGAAATAAAAACAGGATTAGAATGGAAGCATATAAATACTTAT
Source organism: Anodontia alba (assembly GCA_964016985.1). Taxonomy (NCBI): domain Eukaryota; kingdom Metazoa; phylum Mollusca; class Bivalvia; order Lucinida; family Lucinidae; genus Anodontia; species Anodontia alba. The sequence continues at coordinate 40,740,940 of OZ024824.1, read as the reverse complement.
AAGATTCTTCTCCTGTAATATATATTTATCAGCTGTTGATTTGATGGCAGTTGATAGCCTAAGACAAAATTCTACACATTTATTATACATAAGAAGATATTGCTAAATGATAAATATTATATTTCAGTATATATATGATAACTATATGACATTTTGGAACAGAGAAAAATTAAGAGAAAGAAAATAAAAGGAAAGCTACAAAAGTAATACCAGTGGAAAAATGTGTGCAAAGTGCCAATGCAAAGAGAAATATTGCAAAAATACAATACAAAATTTCGGAAAAAAAATAGAATACTATGAAGAACAATTTTAGAGCGACTAAATAAAAGAGTATAATAATAAACCATGTCCATGTAAACATATCTGGCGGTAAGTATATCCTGCTTGTTTTCTAAGATCATAAAATGAGCCCCATCGTGACCTTGGGGTCTGCGGTTTGGAAGACAAAAGCCGGCACACTCTTCCTCATAATTCAGCAAGAGTCCCGAACTTTCAAGATCAGAAATCAGAGTCATGATACCATACACAACTGACATCAAGGAGCCCACTCGACCTAGCGGATGCACACCGACCCGCTCCCCGCTTTCCGCAATGACTAAACATGCCATCTTACGATGTGGCTCATATAAGTTTTGGTTACCCAAATAAACATGAGAAACCTTAATGCATTTGCCTAGCTGCCGCAGTGTATATGATATAAATTTAACCGAGCACTTTCAGTGGCCGAGTAAATTCAGTGTCTTTTGCAATAGCTCAAAGGTTACTTATTTCTTAAAACCAAACACCCGCGAATACTAATCCCTCATCATGTATTTGATTATGTGGATTTCACATGAAAAACACTTTATCAAAATAAATATTCGCGATGGTATGGCTGATTTTTCTATTTATATTTATCATCGATTATAATGTCAGATCCGCGAAATAAAGAGAACGTGAAAAAAACGTGGTTTACTGTATTCAGCCAGCTACTACTCACAATATAAATAGTGTTTTGTTTCAAGAGAAAATTGGACAGTTGTGTAACGAAATGGATCGTAAACCAGTGCCTTCCAAATATCTTCACAGAATAACAAATAGATCATAGTGGTTATACATTTGGTACATATATAATTATCTGTATAATTATCTGTATAATATAATTGTACATTTGTAAATTACCTTTAGCAGAACCTCCAAGTGAAAAAGATTTTTAATAAAACAACGTCTAAAGACAGCATCCAAGTGAATGGATTACCATAACGTCCGCGGAAAGCAGCGACTCCTGCGAGACAGGGCTCGCGTGAACTTCTGCTGTTCGCCGATTCGTCACAGCTAGTATCCTTCACAACAATTTGGTCATTGGATCCAAGCCGTTTTGGTGTCTATGATAAACACGCATTTCAAACATATACCGTCACTGATATTAAGCAGGCGTTGTAGGTCCAGATGAGAGGGCTCCAGACAAGCCTCCTCCTCTGGACACACACTGTTGGCCGTTCTATCAGTCAGTATTGTAAATTGATTGACGCATCCAAACCCAATGATGGCACTGTCCCTTTCAGAAACGCAGAGAAAGAAGGGTTTAACAATTATGTTAATTACCAAAAATTAGGGATCAACGTGATTAATTACAACAATAATGGATAGCGTAATTATGAGTGAGAAAAGATCTCTATCATGTCCCGAGAAGTGGAGACACCGGCGAGACAAGCGGCAGTCATGGTCAGGCTCGCCCGCATCTCCACCGCCCGTTGACACTAACGTGATAGCATTCATTCATAAAAATAACTACATTTCAAGGATTATAGATCCTTAGCAACCCATTGAGTGCACAGCGAAGACTTATTAGACAGGGCGGATACCCATGTTGATCGGATCCTTCCCTGGGAGCCCAATCATTTTGTTGGTTTTGTCATGCGCTGGCTCAGTTATGGTAAAAACCGTTTAAATAAGCAGGCCGATTACTTTCGAACCAACTGGCGCAGTGGCTTAGTTACTAGAGCGTCCGGCTTGCGTCTGGGAGGTTGTGGCTTCGATTCCCGCCCGAGTCAGACCAAAGACTTTCAAAATGGTATTAGCTGCTCTTTCGTTTGCGCTTAGCATTGAGAAAGCGGAACTGGTCGGTCCGGTGTCAGTATAATGTGACTGTGTGGAATGTCACGTCATGTGTCTGAGGTGTGATATATCAGTGAAACTTTCTTCTTATTAGATGTGCGTTTCCCGAGTTTATAGATTTGTTTTCTATCTTTCTTTCTTCCTTTACACTAGATCATTTTCGTTTGTGTTTTTGACAGAAGGCGTGCCATCAATCGAAACGCTCAGCCACAGAATGCTACTACCGTAATAGCCCTAGAGGGCCCCAGAGAGGAAAATGTTGTCTGGATGATAGCAATTTCATTATCCCCGCGTTTTCCGAAGAAAATGCGGGGATATTGTGATACCCCCGTCCGTCCGTCCGTCTGTAATGTCACACCATTGCTCATAGATCATTTAAGCTAGAATCTCGAAACTTTCACATGTAATAGCCCTATGGATGAGGACTGGAGGAACACATTCGGAATTTTGATGTAACCCCTTGGGACAGGCCAGGGGTTGTGGCCCCAAAGGGATCAAAATCCATTTTGTACAAACATAGTCATGTTACATATCAAATTGAAGGTAATGAAGAGTAGAATACAGTGGTGCAAAAAAATTGCGCCGGGGACATGTCTTGGGTGCACTAGAAGTCAAAAACTAGGATTTTGGGTCCCTTTTTTTTGATTGTCACACAACTCCTCATATGCTTTTTTAGCTAGAACCTTGAAACTGTCACAGGTAATAGCCGTATGGATGAGGATTGGAGAAACACATTCGGAATTTGGATGTAACCCCTGGGGACAGGGCCGTGTGTGTGTGGGGGGGGGGGGGGGGGGGGCGGGGGGGACCGAAGGGTCCAAAATCCATTTTGTACAAACATAGTCATGTTGCATATCAAATCAAAGATAAATAAGGGTAGAATACAGCGGTGCAAAATTTTGCCCCGGGCATGTCTTGGGATTTTGGGTCCTTTTTTTTTTTTTGATTGTAACACAACTCCACTTAGGCTTTTTGATCTAGAACCTTGAAACTGTATGGATGAGGACTGGAGGAAAGCATTTGTAATTTTGATGTGCATGGAAATATGCGATGGCGCTGGCGCGGGGATATGCGATGGCGCGCCATCGACCTGCGATTGAATCGTCATCAAACTTGTAGGTAATGAGGACTGCTATAAAATCTTGGACGAGTTCGATTTTGGGGCAGATCGATCTAGTCACATTCATCTAGAGAGTTACTTGTCCTTTAGTCTCCCATAGACATATAACGGGGAAAATGTTGTCCGGACAATAGCGACTTCATTTTTTTATTAGATCTTCATCAAACTTGCAGATAACAAGGACAGGCATAAAATCTCGGACAAGTTTAATTTTGGACCACTTTCGACTATTGGCATGAGAGTCACATATTCTTGAGAGCCTCGTGAACTTAAGAAAACGTCGTCCGGGCGATAGGGATTTCAAATATGATCGAATCTTCATCGTACAGCAGACTTGCAGGTAATGAGGATAGCCATAAAATCTAGGGTGAGTTTGATTTTGGGGCAGATCGGACTATTTACAGAGTTGCACGCCCTTAGTGATAGGGACTTCATTTCTGGTTGGATCTTCATCAAACTTGCAGATTACTAGGACAGGCATAAAATCTCGGACAAGTTCGATTTTGACCTAGTTTTATTGGCATGATATTTACCCACCCTTGAGGCCCCCCCCACCCCCCTAGACTTCGGAAAATGTTGTCTGGACAATAGAGATTTCTTTTTTGTTCGAATCTTCATCAGACTTGCAGGTATTGAGGACAGCCGTAAAATCTTGGATGAGTTTGATTTTGGGGTAAATCGGACTATTCACATGAGAGTTACTTGCCATTTAGTCTCCCATAGACATGTAATGTGGGGAAATGCTGTCCAGACGATAGCGACGTCACTTTTGATCAAATCTTCATCAAACTTGCAGATAACAAGGACTAGCATAAAATATCGGACATTTTCGATTTTAGCCCTCTTTCGACTATTGGCATGAGAGTTACCCACCCTTGAAGGCCTCATAGACCTCAAAAATATTTTGCAGGTTATGAGGATAGCCATTAAATCTTGGACGAGTTACGATTTCGGGGCAGATCGAAGTATTCACATGAGAGCTACTTGTCCTTTAGTCTCCCATAGACATATAATGGGGAAAATGTTGTTCGGACGATAGCGACTTCACTTTTGATTTGATCTTCATCAAACTTGGAGATTACAAGAACATGCATAAAAGCTCGGACAGGTTTGATTTCGGCCCACTTTCGACTATTGGCATGAGAGTTTTCCACCCTTGAGGGCTTCATAAACGCCCTCATAAAAAAATTTGTCCGGACGATAGCGTTTCATTTTTGATCGAATCTTCCTCAGACTTGCAGGTAATGATGACAGCCATAAAATCTAGGACGAATTCGATTTTGGATCAGATAGGACTATTCATGTGAGATTTAATTGCCATTTAGTCCCTGTTAGGCATAATGGTGAATATTTTGTCCAGGTTATAGCGACTTCATTTTTTATTGGATCTTCATCAAACTTGTAGATAACAGGGACAGACATAAAATCTTGGACAAGTTTGATTTTAGCATGGTTTGGACTATTGGTATGATACCCAGCTAGCATTCTACGTAAATCTACATCGGTCCGTCATCGGCCCGTCAGCTACCTGACGGGCCGATGACGGCCCGATATAGATTTACGTAGAATGCTGACTGGGTAGTTACCTGCCCTTAAGTGTCACATGGCTTCAGAAAATGTTGTACTGATGATACCGACTTCATTTTAATGGGAAAATGGTGTCTCCTTGTTAGCGCGTTCATTTTTTTTTTTTTTTTTTTTTTTTTTATCAAATCATCATCAAAGTTGCTAGTAATCAGGAGAGGTATAAAAGCTCGGGCAAGTTTAATTTTCGGCCTCTGGCTTCCATGGCCTATCTTACACTCTGCTCAGGTGCCTTAGACGACATATATTTCCAATCAATAGGGACATTTGAGAAAAAAAATCAAACAAAGGACGTGTTTGTGTTAATTTGTGTATGCATAATATGTAAGCTATATGTGGCAAAGTCATCTGTGATGGTCGCTCGGAGTTTCGAATTATATTCATATCTATAGCTAACTGCAGTATTCCTCAGTAGAGCGATCGTTACCCTCTTGGGCTACTTGCTAGATGAATGTTTCTCTTAAAATTGTTTCATTTTCAGCGGACTGATTGGCCAGAATTGGGCTATGATATTTTCAGGGGCTGGCTATCAGCCCTGCTTGTTTGATGTTGACCCTAACCAGTTATCCAGGGCTTTGTCAACAGCCAGAGAGGCCTTGCAGCAGTATGAGAAGAAGGGGATTCTTAAGGGACAGGGATCAGCCCAGGTACAGGCAGATAGGATATCAACAACCACATCTCTAGAAGAATGCTTGAGTGGAGCATTTTATGTTCAGGTAAGCTATAAATAAGGCCATATAAAAAAAAAAAAAATATGTGTGTTTAGGATAACCCTACCCTACCTAATTTTCCAGGTGAAACCTAGCAATTTTTGCATGTTTTCAAAAAAAAAAAAATAAGGTAGTACTGGGATAAAATATTTATGCTAAAATTTGGACAAGGAGGGCTGAGCAAACAGTGTATACCCATATCAAACTGCTCCTAAAGGAGCAGTTTGATCAGGGTCTAACTGTTTGCCATTCCATCAGTACTTTTAGAAACGTCTAAGGATAATCAAACAGACTTAGTAAAATTTTATGTGAATAATGTGCAAAGTCCAAATATATTTGGTAATTATGGTATTATTCTTCATAAAAAAAAAAATCCCACTTACACTACCTGTTTTTTTTTTCTAACATGTTACCCTAAACACACATGTTTTATTTGGCCTAAACACTGGATGCGCTTTCAAGGGAAATAAATGTTAAAATTGTTTTGCCTCCCTTCTGAAAAGAATCTACTCTGAAAGGAAAGAATTCGTGTCTGGTCTACTCCACCTGCGAGTGGGGAGTTTGGGGATGGGCGGGGCTTATTATGCTTGACAGGATACCACAGGACAGGAAGTTATCTCCCTTGTAAAACATGGCAGAAAATCTACGAAGTGTAGTTATTCACCTTAACCCTTGCCCTGCTGAATAAATTAAGATGCCGCACCTACTTCTAATTTCCAGCCAATCAGATTACTTGATCCGGGTTTTTGATAGAAAGTCACATATTTAATGACAAACAGTGCAGATCCAGATTAGTTGGCTTCTTCAGAAGCCAACTGATCTGGATCTACACGGTTTGCTGAGACAGGGCATGCCGTGTTCAGCAAGAGAAGGGTTAAAGCATTTTGATATATTTTTTCTTATTTCTCTATGAAAACATACTTATATGTTGTGGACACTTATTAGAATGACCTTGATTTTATTCAAGATTTTTTTTTAGAAATGTGTTGTTATAAAGTACGCTAGGCCAAGGAGTCTATTTTTGTCGGGATGCTACGCATAAGTGCCATAAGGGAACTGTCAGACTGACAGACTTGGTAGATTTCCGTCGGTTTTACAAGGGCGAAACTTTTATAACTTCCCGTTTGCTTTCTTGCATACCGATCCCCTTCTGAAAAGGGGTCTGCTTTAAAAGGAAAGCGTTTACACCTCAGAAGCCCTCTTTTCAGAAGCGAAACCAAGTTATTTCCATTTAGAGAAGACATTTTTTTTTTTTTTTTCAGAAGGGAGGCCTCGGTGGCTCAGTTGGATGCGCCGTCCGACTGGAGACCAGGAGGTCGCGGGTTCAACCCCCGCCGAGGTCGGCAACATTCCTTCGTGGAGATTGATCATGAAATATTTTCTACGGTCATTCTCTCCCTTCCGTTGATTCAAGAAGGGCAGTTGTCAGTTTCTGGCGAAAGAATGTGCACAATACTGGTTAACCGCTTAGAGGACTAAGCATGCCCAGTAAACGTGTGGTTAGGTAAACTGACCGCGCTCGACATGACCCCATTGGGTTGACTGGGCCGTAAAACCTCAACACAAACAAATCTTTTCAGAAGGGAGGCCTCGGTGGCTCAGTTGGATGCGCCGTCCGACTGGAGACCAGGAGGTCGCGGGTTCAACCCCCGCCGAGGTCGGCAACATTCCTTCGTGGAGATTGATCATGAAATATTTTCTACGGTCATTCTCTCCCTTCCGCTGATTCAAGAAGGGCAGTTGTCAGTTTCTGGCGAAAGAATGTGCACAATACTGGTTAACCGCTTAGAGGACTAAGCATGCCCAGTAAACGTGTGGTTAGGTAAACTGACCGCGCTCGACATGACCCCATTGGGTTGACTGGGCCGTAAAACCTCAACACAAACAAATTTTTTCAGACGGGAGGAAAAACAAGTTTGACAAAGTTATATCTCCCCATGAAAGTGAATCTGATCTCTTTTATAGTACAGAAAGATAAATGATTTTTTTTCTTTTTACGGTCCATTCAACCCAATGGGGTCATGTCGAGCGCGGTCAGTTTACCTAACTACACTTTTACTGAGCAGGCTTGGTCCTCTAAGCAGTTAATCAGTATTGTGCACATTCTTTCGCCAGAAAGTGACAACTGCCCTTCTTGAATCAGCGGAAGGGAGAGAATGACCGTAGAAAATATTTCATGATCAAATCTCGACGGAAAAATGTTCCCGACCCGGTCGGGGTCGAACCCGCGACCTCCTGGTCACCAATCGGACGCGCATCTAACTGAGCCACCGAGGCCGGCAACTTCATACCGTATTCGATCTAATTACCGCACATACCCCTATAAGCGCACAGTCGAGAAATTCCGTAGTCTTCAGATTACAGCCAGTGTACTTTTTCTTTACTTCTTTATAAAGGCATATGTTGTGGGTACTCATTTGAATTGCATCGACTTGTCGATGCAATTCAAATGAGTAACCACAACATATGCCTTTATAAATAAAATTAGAAAAAAAAACCCGCATAATTATCATCAAACAAGGCCTTTTCTGACCTTTTTTTAATAGTGTATCCTTAGCAGGTAGATACGTATTTTACCACAGCCGAGTGTTCCCTGTAATTTTGAAAAACCTAAGCGCACAGTGCGGTTATTAGGTCGAATACGGTATGTTAATGAAAAATGATATGATACTTGTCAGTTCTAATAGATGTCTTTGACGCAGATGAACCTCAAGAGTTGACGCGTCGTTAGACCTGAATTCATCATGATCATTAAGTAGCGAATGCTGATTGACTTAAGGGCACTTGGTAGATTTTCTGCCATTTTTTTTCGTTTTACAAAAAGGGAGATAATTTTTGTGACTTCCCTTTTGCTCTCCAGTTCACAAGTCCCCATCTGAAAAGGGGTCTGCTTGAAAAGGAAGGAATTTGCTCTCAAAGGGAGCAACTTCTTGCCTTTTAGGGTAGACCTATTTTCAGAAAGGAGGCAAAAACAGTTTTGACAGAGTTACCGGCCACGAATTTGTATCTATTCCCCTGAGTAGCCCAGCAAACCGAAGGATTTTACTCTGATGGTGTCCGTTTTTTGATTTAAGGAATGTGTACCCAAGAATATTGATCTCAAGAATATAAGGTATTCAGTCAGCTTGATTCATAAGGGGCATGATATTATATAGGGATCAAACACGGTTTTTCATGCCTTAACATTCGCCAGGTCCCGTGGGAGGTGTTGAAAACCGAGGCCGAAGACCGCGGTTTTCAACACCTCCCAAGGGACCTGGCGAATGTTAATGCAATGAAAAACCATGTTCGATCGCTATTTTTGCATAATAAGTTATTTTTTCTTGTACTATTATGTTTCGCCTTTTCCACGATGTCGCGCGAACGCTATTTGCACGGACTATGTCCGTTCTAGTGCAGGGCAATACACATCTCGTGACGGCAGCTCTGTGGCCCCGGTACAGGCATATTGAAAGTTGCGTAGCCGTGCATTAAGAGCGCGTAAATTGCCTTGTTAATACACAGCTTTTCGCCGGTAAATGCACGGCTGTAAATAACGCGCGGCACTGCTTTTCATGCAATATTTTTCGCTAATGGACTTAAGGAGACTTGCTACACTTGGTAGTTTTTTTGCCAACACTTGGTAGTTTTTCTGCCATCCTTATTACTATTATGGTATTTCATTGGACGCCCGTGTTTCCATCCAACTGTGATCCTTCCATTCGTCTATTCCTTTTTTCTGGACAATAACTTGAGTAAATATCAAGGATTTCCCCCAAGCTTTCTGGTGAAAGAATGTGCACAATACTATTTACCCGCTTAGAGGACTAAGCCTGCCCAGTAAAAGTGTAGTTAGGTAAACTTACCACGCTCGACGTGACCCTATTGGGTTGCCTGGGCTGTAAAACACCAACTTCCCCAAACAGTATGTGTATTGATATTGTAGAGATCTGGTTTGGGATTGCTAACTGGCAAATTTGCACAATTTAGGACAGTTGTCTGCCCACCATATGCTATTGGTAGGATATTACCTTTTCGTGTTTCTATCAGAAAGGGGATAACTTTTGTGACTTCTTTTATGCATACAAGAAGTCACAAAAGTTATCCCCTTTCTGATAAAAACTCGAAACTACAAGTCCCTTCTGAAGAGTGGTCTACATTAAAGTGAGAAAGAATTTGTTCCCAAAGAGAGCACATTCATTCCTTTTAGAGTAGACCCGTTTTGAAGAAGGAAAAAGATATTTGGCAGATTTATCTCCCCAGAGACATTATCAACTCAGTAGTACAGTAAAATAACCTTATTCAGTCAGCTTGATGATTAATTAGCAGATGATATGATACTTGCTAGTTCTAGTAGCTGTCTGTATGCATCTATGTTTGCTGATAAATTTACCGTAAGTGGACTTTGTACACTTGGTAAATTTTCTGTCATTTTTATAAGGGGAGATAACTTTTGTGACTTTCTGTTTGCTTTTCTGTACACAAAGCCCTTACTGATAAGGAATCTGTTGTAAAGGAAAGAATTAAGGGAGCAAATTATTTCCTTTTAGAGTAGACCCATTTAGGGAACAAATTCTTTCCTATTAGAGTAGACCCCCTTTTTCAGAAGGATGGCAAAAACAATTTTGACAATTACCTCTCCTCTCCTAAAAGTGTATCTATTGCCCTAAATAGCATAACAAGATAAAGGATTTTTACTCATGATGCTATCCATTCCTTGGGTTTTAGGAATGTATTCCCGAGAATATTGATCATGAAGTATTCAGCCAGCTTGATGAGTTAGTGACAGATGATATGATACTCGCCAGTTCCAGTAGTTGTCTATGTACATCCATGTTTACTGATGGCCTTATACATAAAGAAAATATTCTGGTTGCTCATCCTGTCTGTGTATATTCATGTTTGCTGATGGACTAAAGGGAACTTGATACACTTGGTAGATTTTCTGCCATTTTTAAAAAGGGAAATAACTTTTATGACTTCTTCTTTGCTTTCCTGTGAACCAAGCCTCTTCTGAAAATGGGTCTTCTCTAGTAGGAAAGAATTTGCTCCCAAAGGGAGCAAATTCTTTCCTTTTAACATAGACCCTGATAGAGAGCAAATTCTTTCCTATTAGAATAGACCCCTATTCTGAAAGGAGGCAAAAACAATTCTTAACAGAGTTACCAGTCCTGAAAGTGTATACATTGCCCATACAAATCTGACAAGATAAATTTTTTTTTACTCATGTCTGTCCATTTTTATGGTTTTTAGGAATGTGTTCCCGAGAATATTGATCTCAAGAAGAAGGTATTTAGTCAGCTTGATGAGTTAGTAACAGATGATATGATACTCGCCAGTTCTAGTAGCTGTCTGTGTGCGTCCATGTTTGCTGATGGCCTTAAACATAGGAAAAATATTCTGGTTGCTCATCCTGTAAGTTGTGAATATGTTATTTGGATACATTTTTACATTCCACTAACAGGTTTGTGTATTTTTCGTCAATGAAATATGATTGAATTTCATATAGCCAAATGGGAGATTCTACTACCAGTGAGATTCTTACTTGGAGCAGTTGGGTACAAATTGTAGTGAGTTGCTGTGTTCGATACCTTAGACCCCTGTTTACGTCTATCTTTATTAGCTAGTATGATACTTAGGCTCACGCATAATGTTACATTTTAAGAGTATTCAGATAATTTCTTTTTTCTTGTTTTTCATTGAAAACATATATTGTGGATACCCACTAGAAGTACCACAGGGAAGCCTGACATCATTTCGAGGGTTGAGCGCAAGACTATGGTAAATCAAACATATTTTTGAAACCCTTGTTTAGGGGCAACTTGGACCCCTTTGTAAACAATGCAAATTTAGGTGCCATTGCTCATACGAGCAATGGCACCTAAATTTTCATTGTTTACAGAAAGAAATGTTGTAATCTTCATAACGCCTTCATGGTGAGGAGATTAGGTTTGGGGAAAAACAACCATCTGACTTACGCCAGTCTTGCGCTCAACCCTCGATTTATTTTTGTTGAGAAATAAGAAAAATAACCTACTTCTTGTTTAAGAAAAATGTCTGAGCAAAAGCTTTGCCAGCATTTAAACAGATGTGTGCACTACATGCTTAGGCCAATGTTAGACAGACTTTCACACCTGTGGACTCAAAAGCGTACAAATTCTGACAAAGTCTCAGTGAACACCTTCACATTAAGTTAGTATGACAGCAGGACATTATTTATCAAAGGACTGTTAAGCTGGACCTGTACAATTCTATCTCACCGTGTGGAGTGATTTGATAGTATAATATTTCGTCATACGGGTTGCATTGTAATTGAAGCAACATGCCAGCAGTGATGTCTGGCCTACCAGTAGTGTTTTATTATAGCGAGACCAAAACCACATAAGAACCTGTTACCACCTAAAGCGGCGACCATAATAGTTCGAAAAACGTTATTTCTAAATTAATCAGAAACTGGCATATCAAAGTTTATTCATTGTTGATGTGTACATGATCGATAGAGCGGTATTTCGTTGGGGGCGGTGTGTGTGTGGATGGGGGAGGGGGAGTGGGGTCGTGGAGGTTGAGGTTAAATGTTTTAACAGTTATGGTATTTTATGTACTTAGACCCATGTTGAGAGACCTCTAATTAAATTCTTTTGAGAGCATGATAATGCAGTTGAATCTCGTTATCTTGACCTCGCTTATCTCGAATAACCGCTTATCTCTAAGAGAAAATCTTGTCCCTGCCATGACATGAAAATCTGACAACAGGTGAAAAATATTGTGGAAAAGAGGAGAAATTGCTCCTAACTTCAATTACATATAAATTTGTTACTGAAATGTGGTTGTTCGAATTATTTTTTCCTCAAATCTGCAAATCTGATATGTCGAAGTACATATATCTCGAAGTATTTCAGAGAGTACCTTGGAATTCCAGATAACGAGAGTCGACTGTACTTAGATGTGTGGCTCCAGTTAAGGCACTTTTATCAACCGAAAAGTGCCGATATTTTCTTATTTCTACAGAAAAATAAAAACATTTTGTGGGTTCGTCATTAGAAGCACCTTACTGAGTACCCATAACATATATTTTCTAAAGAAATAAGAAAACATATGCAGATACCCCTTTTTATCTAGAGCTAATACCACTATTAGGCCGTTTCTTATGCCCAGATCATCATGGGAACAAAATGCTTAATTTGTCAAAACATGTTTGCTTTATTGTACGCCAGTCCCTTTCTGGAAATGGGTCTACTCTAAAAAGAAACAATTTGCTCCAAGGAGGGAAATAATTTGCTCCATAGGAGGGATCTACTCTTAAAGGAAATAATTTGCTCCTTGGGTGCAAATTATTCCCTTTTAGAGTAGACCCCTTTTTAGAAGGGAGCAAAATTAAATTTGTGGGATTTGTCTCCATTGAGAGAGTATCATTTCCCTTAATCAGATGCATAAAAATCTTCACAATTTATTTTCTTGCACAGATGAAAAAACACTGCTGTCTATAAAGAAATTGTATTTATCATTATGAAATACTTTTGAACCTTGGGTAATTATATTTCAGATAAATCCACCTTATTTTATTCCGTTGGTAGAGATTATTCCAGCACCATTTACTAAAGCAGATGTCACACAGAAAGTTCGGCAACTCATGGAAGAGATTGGACAGTCACCCATCACACTGAGGCGAGAGGCCTTAGGCTTTGCTGTAAACAGAATACAGTATGCCTGTATAAATGAATGTTGGGGCATGTATAAGGTAATTCTTATTACATTTACTCTAAATATTAGACCCTTTAACTCTTACCATACTTGTCCTAAAATTGAACAGGTCTGTTAAAATACAGGTACATGAACTACCTGTTTATTTGTCTAAAAACTGTTGGTAGATCCTGATCAGATACTGTGTTCTGTGATTTCTGATCTGAATCTACACTATTTGCTGAGCTTTTCTCTGAATACTTGGGGTAAATACGATATTCATGTTTCAAGTTCAGAAAAAGATATGTTAAACATTCTAAGGTTTCTAGGGGATGGTCGGGTGTGGCGAATGTGTCAAGTATCTTACGTCACCGGAGCGTCCAGCTGATATTGGCTTACAGTTGGGCAAAGCCTGCTATTCTTATAACAGATAAGGAAAGAGGGGGTTATTTTCATTTCATTCTGTTTCTTCATTTTCATTCCTGTTCCTCTTTCTTCCCTATCCCTCTCTTTTATCTTCTCAACTGTCTTTTCTTCCTTTCTCTGGGAGACGATATAAAGTGACCCACAAGAGCTGACGTGTCGTGAAAGCCCAACACAATCAAATCCAAGGTTTCCAAGTACGATGAAAGGTGTAAACTAATCTAAGGTTTTAAGTTCAGAAAGAACTACGTAAAATTTTCCAAGGCTTTCAAGTTCAGAATGAAATGTGTATTATATTCCTAGGTTTTCAAGTTCAGAAAGAAATTAGTAAATTATTCTAAGGTTAACAAATTCAGAAAGAAATGTGTAAACTATTCTAAGGTTTCCAAGTTCAGAAAGAAATGTGATAAATATCGGTATTCCAAAGTTTTTAAGGTCAGAAAGAAATGCGTAAAATACCGGTATTCCGAGGGTTTTTAAAAGTTCAGAAAGAAATGTGTAAAATATTCCAAGGTCTTTAAGTTCAGAAAAAGAAATGTGCAAAAAGTTCTAAGGTTTTCAAATTCAGAAAGAAATTAGTAAACCATTCCAAGGTTTTCAAATCCAGATAGATAAGTATAAAATATTCCAAAGTTTTCAACTTAAAGTAATGTGTAAAGTAATGTGTAAAATATCAAAGGTTTTCAAGTTCAGAAATATATATGTGTAAAATATTCAAAGGTTCTCAAGTTCAGAAAGAATTTTGTAAAATATTCCAAGAAATTACAAGTTTAGAAAGAAATGTGTAAAATATTTAATGTTTTCAAGTTCAGAAAGAAATGTATAAAATATTCCAAGTTCGGACAGAATACTACACGGCACTATTTTAAGTTTCAAAAGAATTACACATTCTGCTGTTTAACGCTCAACATGCTGGGAAAACTTCAACAGACAACATTTTTAAATATTTTTCTTGTTTTCCCCACAAAATGTCTGAATAAGCCCAGAGAGGTGTAAAGGGAAATATCTAGTTGGCACTTTTAACTGAGAGACTGAAAAATAAAGAGCAGGAGAATTGACGATACTAAATAAGACTTAAGAGAATCCAGATAAACATTTTTCCTACTGCTTGACAAAAACAGACGTTGTTTATACTCACTGAAATTGCAAGACATCTGTTCAGTGTCTGCACAGTTTGTTCAGGTCTGCCTGTCTTAATATCCAGGGAAAAGAATTACTCGGTGCTTTGTAGCTCACCTGTACACAAGTGGAGATATAGCAGTCCCCACAGCATCGGCATCACTGGAATTTGGTAGGTGTCTGTTCTGATGATTTGTCAAAATTTGATTACTTACAGGATGGGAAACTTCAGGATTAATCCTGATTTTAGGATTGAGAACTTTTATTTTAAGTAAGAAATTTCACTTGTTCACTTTAACACTTTTGTGTCAGAAGTAATAATTTGGGCTAATATATGCCTGGAATAATTTATAAAAAAAAACTAATTATTAGTTGTATAGCACCGGAAGGAGTATCCACAAAATTATTTTCTTATTTCTCCAAAAAATTATGTTGTGGGTTCTCATTGGAAGCGCATCTTACGCTTCTAATGAGTACCCTCAACATATGCTTTTACTGAGAAATAAGAAAATTATTAGTAGTTTTTGGACTGGTTTTTGTTATTTCAGGATTGATTATTAGCGACTGTTCTCATCCCTATTGTTTCCTAGGATCTCATCAGAATTTAGCTTGCAGATACTCTGGGCTCACATCAGAATCATGGCAGGACAGTTCATCTGAGATGATTCTAATATTTGAGCTGCAATAAAAGAAAACTTACATTCTGATGTGCTCCCAGCGAAGACTCAAATCAGCCTGCACTTCTGCACAGTCTGATCACTCTTCATTTTGCGCATGAAGAAACTTCCCATCCCTGGCTCGGTAAATGTCCTAAAATTTCGACCATTTTCTTCAATACTATTTTGGCCTAAATTTTGCTTTTTTATGCACCTGTTGCTTACAATGTTTACTGGAATGGCAAACAGTTTAGATCCTGATCAGACTGCTCCTTCAGGAGCAGTCTGATCTGGGTCTGCACTGTTTGCATATGTCATTTTATTATGCTTTAATATGTGTATCCTAGTACTGATTACTGGTATATTGTTTGTTTCAGACAGGTTTGTTGAGCGCTGAGGACATAGACAAGCTCTGTACAGATGGTCTAGGGCTAAGGTATGCTTTTATAGGACCATTAGAAACAATGCATCTCAATGCAAATGGTAAGAAAAAAAACAGCTGTTTTATGTACTAAAACGAAAAAAAAAAAAAAAAAACAAAAAAAAAAAAAAAAAAAACAAAAACAAAAAAAAAGACGCAGGGTAAAAATTAGGGGTGATTAAAGATTATATATGCGAATGTTATTTGGTATTTCCATCAATTACTATCTTGCTCAATAATTTCAGAAAATTTAACTGGATTTTGACTGTTAATTTTTGAGTTATTGAAAACAATTTGACGGTAACACCCCCGCCCCCAATATCATAAAGTCGAATCGATCAATTCGTGTACTGCTCAATATCGGGTATGTCCTCCTCATGCAGCTGTCACAGCCCTTATTCCCCTGTGCATCAAATTCATTATTAGAATTAAACATGGTTTTTCATGCATTAACATTCGCCAGGTCCTGTAGGAGGTGTTGAAAATCGAGGCCAAAGGTCGCGGTTTTCAACACCTCCCATGGACCTGGCGAATGTTAATGCATTGAAAAAAAAAACATGTTTGATCGCTATTATTGCATAAAAACTGAAAACATTTGCTACCGAAGTCTCGCAAATGTAATTTCCACTAAATATGCTCGTTCTATGGCCGGGCAGTACACATCTCGTAACGGCAGCAAATCTGTGGCCCCGGTACGATCGTATTGAAAGTTGCGTAGCCGTGCATTAACAGCGCGTGAAGTGCCTTGTTAATACATGGCATTTCGCCGGTTAATGCACGGCTGTTGATAACGTGCGACACTGCTTTTTATGCAATAATAGGGTATTTATCCTTCTCACGGAGATATTGTCCCACTCTTCCAACAAGGCAGTTCTTAGTTGGTCGGGAGTTGTGGATATAATCTGATACCGCCTTAGCCTTCTGTCAGGTCATCTCACAGATTTTCAGTCGGAGACAAATCTAGACTGTAGGGTGGCCAATCAAGTGGTTCAATGTTGTGGATGGCCAGGAACTGTTGACAACTCTCGATACATGGGGTCGGGCAGTTTCATGTTGAAAAATGAGGTTGCACTAAAGGAACCACAACCACATAGAGGATTTCACCTAATATCTGACCACGTTTAAATTCTCAGCAAGCACAACCAATGGTTCTCCCCAGACCATAACTGAGCCACCACCAAACCTACCCTTCTCAGTAATGCAGGCGTAACATTCCCCACTACGTCGGTATACTCGACATCGACCGTCCGGATGAAAAATGAAAAAATAGGGACTCATCTGAGAAAAAGACCCGTCTCTATTGCCTCATTGGAAGTCTTCTGGGAGCATATGCCACTAACCAAGCCGTTCGACGCGTGTGGCGTGGATAAGTGAGAAGCAGACTAACATAGGGACGTCTGCTTTGCAGACCAACCTCACGTAACCGGTTCCTTATAGTTTGGGGTTGAATGCAATAATTAATATGGCCTACCATATTGTTTGCCATTTCAGTGTTGTCGGTAAAGTGGCGATTATGCAGGTGGGCAAGACGTATAGCGCTGCCATGACGACGAACAAGGCAACATTCACACCAAACTGCATAACAACCTGCTGTTAACTTTGATCTTGCATTAGCAAAACAATCCCCTGACCCTCCGAACTTCCATCAGTCGTACTATGATTGCAGGAGATGCAAATTAAGTTTCAACAGCGGAAATTAATATGTAAACCTCTAGAGTATCAATTGACATGACAAGATATGTTGACGTACTTATCAGTATTATTCTGCACGTTTTTTTTTTTTTTTTTTTTTTTTTTTTTTTTTGGTTCTTTTTATGGTTCACCACTTGCACTACGTGACACAGTATGTTGCATGCTTTAGTAACTTTAAGCACTGTTTAGTTCACAGCGACCAAGATAATCATTCGACCAATTTTCATAATTTAAAACAAAGCAGTTAAAACCTTATTCCATATTTATTACCATACTAAAAATTCTTTATTTTGGCATGCTATAATGGTTGTAATATAAATATACGTAATATAACCCTACTAGATTTACAATGCTGGACGCATAATATGTCACATATAGCAGGCGATGCCTGCCGAAACAATCACCAGCCGGCCTAATTGAACCAAGACGGGTTGCCAAAACCTGCTAAAATAATATCTTGGATTTAAAAATCGGTTAGAATGCGACACAATTCATATTTACAAAACACTAGCACAACTCCTTCAATAATTGGTATTTATTGCTTAGTGTGATGGGTAAAAAATTTTGCAGAGGACATTTTGAAATATTTTTCTTATTTTTTTTCCAGAGAATAAGATTTGATTTTTGCAACTTCTTTATTTGCAAGTTATTACAACTGTGCCATTATATCTTGTCATTGTTGCCTGAAATTGGTAATTTAATTTACATTTTTGGAGACTCGAATTAATTTCAGGCCTTATTTTCTTTAGGAAACAAAAATTCACTCAGTTGTCATCTGAAATGTTAAAAAGAAACTGAGGGATTTCAAAACACACAACTTATGCAAAATTCTGCAGAATAAATAGTACATGAAAAGAAAGTGTACAAAGGTATAGAATAATACAGATTTCAGTGTATTGAATAAT
Source organism: Anodontia alba (assembly GCA_964016985.1). NCBI lineage: Eukaryota > Metazoa > Mollusca > Bivalvia > Lucinida > Lucinidae > Anodontia > Anodontia alba. Next base: position 40,722,554 of record OZ024824.1, on the reverse strand, counting down.
AAAGATTTCAGTGTATTATTATTATATTAATTTTATTCCAGTTGTGGTTCTTTATCCAAAGGGATAATAACATTTACAATTTGGTAAAGTTCTTATCTCGATTCAACAATTCTTTTGAGGTGACTCCCTCATTCCTCAGGGTAGATGGAAACACTAATTCTATCACATTTTGAAATGTCCGCATTGTTGAGTGGTAAGCGCTCCCAAAATCGGATCACGAGGCCCCAGTTCGAATCCCACTGGAGGCGGAATTCAGCTCATGACTGTACGGCACTTCAGTGCACAGAGTCTTTCATCATCATCAGTATGAGTTAAATATTTAAATGTTGAAAGGGATGTAAAACACCAAATCATCATCATCTGGCACATTTTATATGGCTGTTACATTATAGGGGTCAAACATGGTTTTTCATGCATTAACATTCGTCAGGTCCCGTGGGAGGTGTTGAAAACCGAGGCCGAAGACCGCGGTTTCAACACCTCCCAAGGGACCTGGCGAATGTTAATGCATTGAAAACCATGTTCGATCGCTGTTATTGCATAAAAATCTGAAAACATTTGCTACATTTCGCGTTATTTCTTGCAATATTTTGTTTCGCCTTTTCACCGATGCCTCGCGAACGCAATTTCCACTGATCATACTCGTTCTGCGGCCGGGCAGTACACATCTTGTAACGGCAGCAAATCTGTGGCCCCGGTACGATCATATTGAAAGTTGTGTAGCCGTGCATTAACAGCGCGTGAATTGCCTTGCTAATACACGGCTATTCGCCGGTTAATGCACGGCTGTTAATAACGTTCGACGCAGCTTTTTTGTGCAATAACAATGATTAAAACGGTTTCCAGTTTAATTGAAAATTTATATGAGGGTCACTGATGATGCCTAATTGTCCGAAACTAGCTAACCGGGCCCTGAAAACTTGACACTTCATCTGTTTTCAGTTTTGAATGAGTGTTTATTGCTCTCATGGATGATTCCTTTTAGAATATGTAAATATTTTATGTGAATCGTGAATCGTTTGCTAGAGGACCATATTGTTCCAAAAAATAATACTAAAAATATTTAAGAATGTGGTCTACTACAGTTTTTATGGCATATTTTAAAGGTTACGTGAAGCATTAGTCCTACAAAGCACTTTGTTGTCTTCTCAACAGGAATTAAAGATTATTGTGAACGATATGCAGCAGGCGCTTTAAAGGTACAGAAAGAAACATTCCAACAGATACCAGTTTTGTATGATACAGAGACTGCAACCAAGATTGAAGAGGAGTTCCAAACAACACTTCCCCTAGATAAGTTACAGGATCGCAGAAAATGGCAGGAGGAAATGCTAGCAGGTCTAGCCCAATTCAAATCAAATGCTAGGAAAGAAGAGAAAAGCGAAAAATGACGTCTTATTGTACATTCATATGTCTCATATAGATTCCAAAAAGTCCTAAAATTTCAAACACTTTATTTCATACTTTTTTGGATTAAATTTTGCTTTTTATCCTGTTTCTTAAAATACTTAGACTGGCAAACAGCGTAGACCCTGATCTGACTGCTCTAGGAACAGTCTTATCTGGGTCTGCACTGTTTTGCACATGCCGATTTTTTTTTTTTTTTGTGTATGAAATTTTAGGACTTTACCGTATTCTAACATGCCAATATTTTTGCATACTACACAATAGGTCAAAGGTTTTTGCATGTTGGTAAAGTATGAATGTTCACAGTGAACTACAGTGCTTTGCTTTAACCCTTCTCTTGCTAAACACGTCATGGCCCGATTTAGTAAACAGTGTAGATCCAAATCAGTTGGCTTCTGAAGAAACCAACTGATCTGGATCTGCACTGTTTGTTATTATACCCCCGGCATACGAAGTATGCAATGGGAGTATATAGTTTTTGTCTTTTCTAAGTGTCTGTCTGTCAGTCAGTCAGTCTGTTAACATTTATTTTGTGTCAAAGATATCTCAGGAACTACTTTACCTAGAAACTTGAATTTTTGTACACATGACAAGTATGACTAATTGTATTGTGGAAAAGAAAATAAGGGCCATGGGGCCAGGTCCCTTAGAGTTATTTCCCTTTGTTGTTCTTGCTATTAAATTTTGTATTTTTCTTAATAATTTCTATACCTGTTTTCAGATTTTAATGAAATTTATTTTACACATACACCTTTATGCACTACATATGTGATATGAAAACAGGGGCTTCAGGGCCAGGTTTATTAGAGTTATATCCCTTTTTAGCTCGGCTGTTTTCGAAGAAAACGACGAGGTATTGTCATAGCTCTGGCGTCGTCTGCGTCTGCGTCTGCGTGGTCATCGTCGTCGTGCAAAAACTTGGACATTTTGTAATATCTCTGTCATTACTGAAGATATTTACTTGAAACTCGGACTAGTTGTTCATTATGAAAAGGGGAACTCATACCAATAGGGGAGGTAACCCTCAAAATATTTTTGGCACAGTTATGCCTCTTTTTCGACTTAGAATTTTTGTTGAAAAATGTCAAACATGCCCTATATATTTCTAAAAGAAACTGCAGACGAGCGTTGGCACCCGCATGCGGTACTCTTGTTCATATTTCGTTATTTTGATATGCATTTATTTTGTGTCAATTTTGTGTCAAAGATATCTCACAAACTACTTTACCTAGAAACTTGAAATTTTGTACACAGGACAAGTATGACTAGTTGTATTGTGGGAAAGAAAATAAGGGCCATGAGGCCAGGTCCCTTAGAGTTATTTCCCTTTGTTGTTCTGGCTATACTGAGGGTCATGGACGGGGATATTAGTGAGCATATGCTCACTTCATAGTCTAGTTAAGTATGTGAACTTCTATCAAAAACTCGGATCAAGTAATCTGATTGGCTGGAAATTAGAAGTGGGGGGTGGCGTCTTAATTTTTTCAGCATGAGAAGGGTTAAAGAAAGTGACAAATGACCATTTTGTCATAATGATGAACATAACAAATGAATCAAACTACACCATAGCACCACAGGCTTACTTTCTGATTTGGACATATTCTTTCTGATTTGGACATACTCATAACTTTTTGATACTCTTCATATTTATGAACAAAAGATCCTAAGAACAAGATTTTCTTTTTAACGTGCAATTAATATGTACAGTATTAACCCTAAATATGCAGACACCTTGACTCCTTATAAGACTTGTCCTAATCGTTAAACAAATCCATTTTACTACCTGTTGATGATTTTAACCCTTAAAGCACCAATCACAACTATTGTCGTCTGCTTTGTCATCTGTTTGTGAATTTAAAAGTCATTTCTGCAAACAGTGTGGACCCAGATCAGACTGCTGATCTGGGTCCACACTGTTTGCCTGTATGCAAAAAAAAATAGGTTTGAAAATTTTGCGAGAATATTCAACAGACGACATAAATAGACGACATTTTCAGATGCAGGTTTTCTTGGCGTTTTAAGGGTTAAGAACTGTTGGGTGAATAGCAAACAGTGTAGACACTGATAAGATGCTTTTAAACATTACTATCAGAATACTTAAAGCAAATATGGTAATATTGTTTTATTTTATATGCTGATTTTATATTACGCACAATGAAATTGGATTTAGCCTGCTGTGCTTTCGACATCTTTCAGAAAGTCACTTTTGCTTGTTTCTTTACACAGAAGAAGTTGATTTGCAAACTTTTGTCATGATTTAATGCAAAACTATTTGCATTTGTCGTGACTACCTAAAAAAGTTTTATTCTAGTCATTGCTTTTGAAAAAAATCAATTATTTTCACTTTTTGCTAATAGTAAAAATGTATGCAAATTATGCAGAAATCTGTAGGGTAAGTTATTTGGAGGCAGATTTTCAACAAGTTCCGTGTGTTCATTTTTTTTTCTGAAATTTTCACAAAATTGTTGTGAAACATAAATAAATAAAATTCAGCAAAGAAAAGTAGAAATATTTTCTTAGACAAAACTTCCAAAAAATCACTTTACTACAGAAACTGCATACATCAGACCGATTTTTGGTCGAACATTTAAGATATGGTCAATCAGGACAAAGTATTATCATTTAAAATAAAACGCCCAGCAAAAAGCGTCTTTCTGAGTGATATCAAAAGGACAGTACATAGTAGTATTGTTCAGTAAAATGAAGTAAGTGTGGTCTAAAGGAGTGCTAATTAGTTGTTTCACCCCAGTCCCAGTTTCAGCTGCAGAATTTCAGATTCCATATTCGACCTTATTACCGCATTGTGTGGTTAGGTTTTACAAAACAACTAGAAAAGGGGAAAAAAACGTGTAAAATATCCACCAAATAAGGGCACACTTTAAGATCAGCAGTGGGTGATGCTTATGATTTTTTATAAAGAAGCAGATATATGACTAGTGAAGACTACGAAATGCTTGTTAGATCGAATACGGTAAATATTTACGTTTCCCTTTGAAGAGAGGGACAAGAACTTTCAACAGAATGCTAAAATTACTTGCAGTGTATTCATTTATCTTTAAGGAGTACTTCCAGTTTGTTTTCAAACACATTGAGTCCCTTTGAAAAGGGGTCTCCTCTAACAGGAAAGAATCAGCTCCTCTTAGAGAAGACCCCTTTCAAAAGGGAGGCAGAAACAATTTTGACATTGAAAATGTATCATTTCACCTTAAACAATTTATGCTGAATAGAATATTCTTTCTCATTTATTCGGAAAGCACCATTTCAAATAGGAGGGGTGTCAGGTTATTTTTATGTTTTTTTTTTTATTCAGGCAGGTTTTGAACCATTATTATGTCCCCACACCTAAGGGGAGCGGGACATATTGGTTTTGGTGCAGGTCGCGTTGACGTCGGCATTGGCGTGACACTTTGTTGGCGTTTGTGTGACACTTTCTTGTCCACAGAATATCTTGTGAACCAGTGGTTGGATTCTTACCAAATTATCGTGGACACATAATTGGGACAAAAAAAGAGCTGATTAGATTTTGGTAACCTTGACCTAGTTTTCAAGGTCACAGCAGTAGAAAAAATGAAAATTCATGTTGTGTGTGTGTGTGTGTGTGTGTGTGTGTGTGTGTGTGTGTGTGTGTGTGTGTGTGTGTGACGGGGATGGGGAGGGAGCATGATTTCTCTGAAAACAGTGTTACTAGTTAGCACAAAATAAGCAGACGACAAAACATTAATCAAATGGAGGTGAAATTTAGCATATGACTGTACTGTATTTTTTTTAATTTTATTTATTTATTTATTTTATTTATTTTTTATTTTTATTTTTTTTATTTATTTATTTATTTATTTATTTATTTATTTATTTTTTTATTTTTTTTTATTTTATTTATCTATTTATTTTTTTGCCTTTCGATATCATTTTTTATTATCTTAGCACTCAAAGGGCAATATCCGCAGACTAATAATCAAAGATATTTTTCTCAATTTCCCAGCAAATATGGTTTGATAGTTCATGCAAAGTGTCTCCTCAGAATACCCTCCCAGCGGGCACATGACGTTTATACAACATCGTCTCAACGTCAATGCAGCATCGCGTTGAGGCGACGTTGTATAGACGACATGTGCCTGCTGGGCAGTTTTCTGAAAAAAAAAATAAGAAAAATGTTTTAAAATGTCATCTGCTGAGAATTTACGCAGTATTCTAAATGCCATTGTATTAAATTGAAATATCATTGCATTGAAATCCTAAGGAAAGAGATTTAAAACACAAGTTTTTCTTCCATCCATCCGTTCATCGATTATATTTTTGTTCAGCTTTTATTGTGATAATAACTCATCTATGGGAAACTGCTTTTGCCAATTGTAGCTTTAACTTATCTATTCAAGTTGTTCAAATAAAGTCTTACTTACTTTATCCCTAGTTTTTCGTTATATCTTTAATGAAAAGCAGCATCCAGGTGACTGAACGGTTATCATTCAAGCTTCTAATCATGATATCCAAGGTTAAAGATGGAATATGCCAACACTGTATGCCTTTCATTATCACCCTTCCATCATCTTGATTTACTTTAAAAACTGTTGAAAGGGATGTCTAATATCAAAGATTCGTCATCACCATCCCCATCTTCATCATCTTTTATGAAAAAATAATTGACTCTAGCTGTTTCCATTCACCTAAGTCCAGATCATGATTATTTGATGTTTTATGTCCCATGACTCCCATCAATCAAATATTTTTGAATGGGGTGAAGGGAGTGGGGTGACATTGACCGTACATATACAATGTACTTAGCTGTCCCCCACGCACGTGCAGACAGAATACAAATTAGTATCCAGTCCGTTATATACATGAAAGGACAAGCTTTTAGTTTTGTGTATCAGTTGGGTACCTATGGACATAGACATATTATGTTTTATTTGAAAGTTTTTTTGATATTTTAATTTCCGGTTGCTCTAGATGGAACATTGTGAAACAAACTGACGTTACAGTATATTATTAACCCTTGTCGTGCTGAATAAATTAAGCTGCCACACCCACTTCTAATTTCCAGCCAATCAGATTACTTGATCCGAGTTTTTTTTAATAGAAATCCAAATATTTAATGACAAACAGTGCAGATCCAGATCAGTTGGCATATGATCTTTCTGTTCTTACTTAATCTTTTTCAATACAAACGTCCATAACCAGTTTTCTAATATACTTAATACCAAAAGTAACTTGTCACATTTTATTAATGAATAATTTTGTCTCTACTTCGATCTTTTTGAAATAAATTAGTTCAAGTGTTTTCCACAGCTAGTCTCAACAGAATTCAAGAGAGATCATTCGTGAAAGTGATTTCAGTCTCGAGTTACCTGCATTTTCATAAAAAAACAACAACAACAACAACAACAAAAACAAAAAAAAAAAACAAAAAAAAAAAACAAAAAAAAAAAACAAAAAAAAAACAGTATCTCCACATTTTCTCACAACTTCTTTTCAACACAAAACCTGAAAGTCCATTGTTTGTCAAAACAAATAAAAGACAAAAAAAAGTCCCTTGAAAACATTTTTTTTTTCAGTTCTACCTAGCTAATTAATGGCAATCACTCAAAGTCGTTTCTTGTTGAAATTATCTCCCTTGCAATAAAAACAATAATAAACTTTCGTTGCTCGTAAAAGCCATATCTCCGATATTCTTTGGAAGTTTTAAACAGCGATTTGTTTGGATTATGACCAGAAAAAAAATGCAAAATTGCTTATCATGTCAAAAAAAAAAAAAAAAAAAAAAAAAAAAAAAAAAAAAAAAAAAAAAATAGATGACAATTTCCTGTACGATTTCCATTACAAGCATTCTTAAGTTTGATCAAACGGCTTTCTCGATAAAAAATCGACGCGTTCATGTTGCGCAATAGGTGGTACAGACTTTTAGCGTAAATTTGGGACAAAACATTTCCTTTTTCTTTTTCAAGAATACATTATTTCATTTTTCCTTTTTCACGAATACATAATTTCATTTTGTTTTACAATGTTCCATCTAGGGCAGCCGGAAATAGAATATCCAAATTCATTCAAATAAAGGCACACTTTGGCTATTAAGAAGGCTCCTCAAACAGCTCTAAACAATGTATATTGACCGTACATATATATAATATACTTAGCAGACCCCTTGCACGTGCAGTTAGATTACAAACCGGCATCAAGTCCGTTATATACATGAAACTTGGGGTCAAGGGTAAAATGCTGAATATAGTAAAATCAATTTATCAGCAAGTTAAATCTAAAGTGAAATATAACAACAGTTTAAGTGAAACATTTGATTGTTATTTAGGTGTTAGACAAGGCGAATGCCTATCACCCTTCTTGTTTTCAATATATATAAATGATATAGAAGGTGAGTTGATTAATGAAAATGCTAAAGGAGTCGATATAGGTTTAATAAAACTTTTTCTTTTACTATACGCAGATGACATAACATTGTTCTCTGACTCTGCAGACGGGTTACAAGAAGGTTTTAATATTTTGAGTGAATATTGTGACCGTTGGAAACTCAAAGTAAATCTATCAAAAACAAAGGTTATGATATTTAGGAAAGACGGCAGACTTCCAAATGATATAGCATTTCGATATAAAGGTACGGAAATAGAAATTGTTCAGCAGTTTTCATATCTGGGAGTCGTTTTTACGGCTGGAGGATCTTTCTCAAATGCACAAGCAACACTAGCTGGACAGGCTCAGAAAGCAATTTTCAAATTAAAAGGGTATTTAGAACGTTTCACAATGTTAACACCTAAACATGTATTAGAGCTTTTTGATAAATTGGTTTCGCCGGTTCTTAACTACGGTTCTGAGGTATGGGGGTTTTGTAAAGCAAAACAAATCGAGCGGGTACATTTACAGTTTTGCAAAGGGTTGCTATGGGTAAAACAGTCTACTCAAAATAATTTCATTTATGGTGAACTGGGGAGGGTAAGTTTTGATGTTAAAAGGCACTACAATATAATACGATACTGGTTGAAAGTTATAACATCTTCTGACATTAAATACATTAAGATAATATATAATTTAATGCTACAAGATATCGAAAATAATCCTGGGAAAATTAATTGGGCAGTTCTAGTAAAAAATTTGTTAGGATCGTTAAGTTTTAATGATGTTTGGATACAGCAGGTTGTGGGGAATGAGAAACTGTTAATGTTGGTTTTAAAACAACGGTTAAATGATAACTTTATGCAAACGTGGAATGCCGAATTAAAACAGTCAACACGAGCTTTGTTTTATAGGTCTATTTCGAATTTTAAATATCAAGATTACTTAGATGTTGTTACTGTAAAGAAATTCCGAAATGCACTTGCGAGGTTAAGAGTAAGTTCACATAGATTAGAAGTGGAGGTTGGGAGGTGGAACAGACAGAGGGTTGAATATGCGGAAAGAAAATGTAGGATTTGCAACAAATTGGAAGATGAATATCATTTTATTTTTGAGTTTGCCATATATGAAGATTTAAGAAGAGATTATATACCAAGATACTACAGAATAAGACCAAATATGTTTAAATGCATAGAATTATTGAATACTTCAAATCAAAAGCACATAAATAAACTTACAGCATATGTATATAAAGCATTTGAAACTCGAAATGCAGCCTTCTTTTCTGGGTAATGTAGCTCTATTTTAGCCATTGTGTTACATAATTTTGATTCTATTTGTCAATTATAATTTATGTATTGGGGTATATTTATATATGTAATTAAATGAAATTGAAATGCAGTGTTAAAAGTTAAGGGAACATGAAGCCTGGAAACTGTCTTAAATTTTGTTTCGTTAAGACAGTATCTGGGCGACATGGTCTCATTCATACTGCGATTAGTAAAGGTAATTAGATGCGTGACCTTCTAATGAGAAGGTCAATATCGTATCATAGCATCTATAAATGAAATATTAATACGTTATGTACATTCTCTCCAAATATGTTTTGTGTGTGTGTGTGTGTGTGTGTGTGTGCGTGTGCGTGTGCATGTGAGTGTGTGTTCTCAATCTTAGCATTATATGGCAGTGAGATACCAAAATGTCAAACATGAAGAATGATAAACTTCACTTTCTATGTTAGGTTAGGTAATTAATGTGATGAAACTTGTATTTGTATGTAAGCCTATCATATTTGTTTATATGCATGTTTGTACATGTTTATGCTCAAGGGCTATTTAGCCTATTGTATTGGAATAAAATTCTTCTTCTTCTTCTTCTTCATGAAAGGACAATATTTTAGTTTTGTGTGTCAGTTCGGGTATCTACGGACATAGACTTATTGTGAAAGTTTTTGGATATTTTAATTTCCGGCTAAACGGAACGTTGTAAAACAAACTTACATTAGTATATTATGAATTCGTGAAAAAGAAAAGGGAACTTTTTGGTCCCGAATTTGCTCAAGTTAGAAGGTTATTTATTTTTTTTCATACTTATAAAATGCATTTTTATCTTTTGATAACCACTTGATATGCCTTGACATTTCAGTTATCAGCTGAATTTGTGAGACACGCATTTCACTTGTTATTTTTGTTGATATTGTATGATGACGCGTAGAGGTGGCAAATTCCACTGCCATGTTTGGGCAGCCGGCAGATTATCCTTAAAGAACAATTTTTCAATACTTGGGTAAGCGAATAAAGCGTTTTCGCACTGAATTAATATCGTAAGTTTTGATTCTGACCCTTCTTTTTTTTTGTGAGACCCTTTTGATAATTCTGTTTGATAGAATAAATGTGTATCACGTGCACAGATGATTGTTCTTTAACATGATTAAATAGTTTTTAAAATTTCACTCAGTAAAAAGCGTCTAAATATAAGCTGTAAAGTTACTTTTTACGTTAAGTATATCACACACACACACACACACACACACACACACACACACACACACACATGACATGGTTAAACAGGTTTGTGGACGAAACGATTAGGGAGATATGGTTTGGAGCGAAACGACTAGTGGGGTAGGTGATGGTATTGGGGGAGGGGGAGGGGGCGAAACGACTAAGAGTGAAAAATAGAAGCGAAACGACCAGAGGGTGGGTGTGGGGACGACTAACGGGGAAATGTCTTGGGGGCGAAACTTCTTGTTACTATATGATACTCACTTTAAGGATAATCTGCCGGCTGCCCAAACATGGCGGCGAAATTTGCCACCTGTACACGTCATGATAAAATATCAACAAAAATCACAAATGAAATGCGTGTCTCACAAATTCAACTGATAACTTGAATGTCAAGGCATATCAAGTAGTTATCAAGAGATAAAAATGCATTTTATAAGTATGAAAAAAAAACTAACCGTCTAACTTGTGCAAATTCGGGACCAAAAAGTTCCCTTTTCTTTTTTATAAATTAATAAAATACTATATTTCACAATGTTCCGTCTAGGGCAGCCGGAAATTAAAATATCCAAAAGCTTTCAAATACAAATAAAATATGCCTATGTCCGCAGGTAACCAAACTGATACACAAAACGAAAATCTTGTCCTTTCATGTATATAACGGAATGGATACCGGTTTGTATTCTATCTGCACGTGCAAGGGGGAACAGGTAAGAACATTGTATATGTACGGTCAATGTACATTGTTTAGAGCTGTTCGAGCAGCGTTCTTTGTAGCCAAAGTGTGTCTTTATTTGAATGAATTTGGATATTTTATTTTCCGGTTGCCCTAGATGGAACATTGTAAAACAAAATGACATTAGTACTTTATGTATTCATGGAAAAGAAAAAGGAAATGTTTTGTCTCAAATTTACGCAAGTTAGAACGTAAGTTTTTTCATACCTATAAAATGCACTTTTATCTATTAATAACCACATGATATACTCTGACATTTAAGTTATCAATTCAGTTTGTGAGACACGCATTTCATGTATGATTTTTGTTGATATTTTATGATGACGTGTACAGGTGGCTAATTCCGCCGCCATGTTTGATCAGCCGGCTGATTATCCTTAAGTAACAACGACATAGACATATACAGGGAAAAAAAGAAATCTTGTGTACAACTAGAAGGTCCAGGCCTTTGACGTTTGATATGTAGCTTCATCTAGTAGGTCTTTACTGAGATTGTCCAAATTATAGCTGTGGGGTCAAAAATGGCCCCACCCAAGGGAAAAGCTTTAAAAATCTTCTTGTCTGAAACTAGAAGGCCCAGACCTTTGACATTTGGTATGTAGCTTCATCAAAACCGTGTTTTATGTGAAGTGACTGTTTCGCCAAATTACGTAAAGCTAAATATCCATACCAAGCTACCGTAGGATACAGAGACCAAAGGATTTTCAAACAGTACTGGCCATCATACCCATATGTTTCATGTGTGTGTGTGTGTGTGTGTGTGTGTGTTTCAAAACAAAAGTACCATAAGCTTGCACAGAGCAAATAGACTCAACTGAGCTTCAGGACCACTGGTCCCATCACGAAAACATGCCTATATAATGTTGACCCCTTGAACCCCACTTTTATATAGTAAAACTGGGGTTTACAGGGGTATGCATTATTTTTCATATTTCTGCTCAAAAACATAGGTTGTGGGTACCCGTTAGAACCGCCTTGCCGAGGCGGTTCTAACGGGTACCCAAATCTATGTTTTGAGCAGAAATATGAAAAAAATTATCAGAATTTTTATCTGCATTTTTTTATTTTTTGGTGGTAAAATTTTCAGTATATTTGAATAGGCATGTTTTCGTAACGTCTGGTTGTGAGTTAGTAACATCACAAGCGCTTAAGGATAATCTGCCGGCTGACCAAACATGGCGGCGGAATTTGCCATCTCTACACGTCATCATAAAATATCAACAAAAGTCACGAATGAAATTCGTGTCTCACAAATAGAATTGATAACTTAAATATCTGGGTATATCAAGTGGTCATTAATAGATAAAAATGCATTTTATAAGTATGAAAAAACTTACGTTATAAATTGCGTAAATTTGAGACAAAACATTTCAGTTTTCTTTTCCATAAATGTATAAAATACTACTGTCATTTTGTTTTACAATGTTCCATCTAGGGCAGCTGGAAAATAAAATATCCATATTCATTCAAATAAAGGCACACTTTGGCTACAAAGAAGGCTACTCAAACAGCTCTAAACAATATATATACATTGACCGTACATATATAATGTACTTAGCTCCCCCCCCCCCCCCCCCCTTGCACGTGCAGATAGAATATAAACCGGTATCCAGTCCATTATATACATGAGCGGACAAGATTTTCGTTTTGTGTATCAGTTCGGGTACCTACGGACATAGACATATTGTGTTTTTATTTGAAACTTTTTAGATATTTTAATTTCCGGCTGCTCTAGTCGGAACATTGTAAAACAAACTGACATTAGTATTTTATGAATTCCTGAAAAAAGAAAGGGAACTTTTTGGTACCGAATTTGCACTAGTTAGAAGGTTAGTTTTTTATACCTTTAAAATTCATTTCTATCTCTTGATAACCGCTTGATGTGCCTTGACATTTAAATTATCAGTTGAATTTGTGAGACACGCATTTCATTTGTGATTTTTGTTGATATTTTATGAAACGTGTAGAGGTGGCAAATTCCATGTTTAGTCATAATTTATGACTTTTATATGAAAAGGAACACGTTTATAGGAAAACAGCTACAAAATATTTTTTAGATGTGATTTATTTACTTTTTGCTTTATAGGAAAACAGCTACAAAATATTTTTTTAGATGTGATTTATTTACTTTTTGCAAAAAGTAAATAAATCACATCTAAAAAAATATTTTGTAGCTGTTTTTCTATCAACGTGTTCCTTTTCATATAAACCGTCAACTAACTAACACAAACAGCATATTCCAGTCAAAAGGCGTTTTTTTTTTTTTTTTTTTTTTTTTGTTTTTGTTTTTATTTTTGAACTACAAAAATTAAACATCCAATCAGATATCTCATTAAATATTTAAAATGGCTGCGCCCATACGATTATAATAATAATAATAATAATAATAATAATAATAAATATATAAATAAAAATAAAAAATAAAATAATAAAATAAAATAACTAAATGAAAAAATAAAAAGAAAAAAGAAAATCGCCTACTATAAAGCTCGATATTTTGAGACAACGTTGCATTAAGTTTGCATTTTCCATTAAGGGTTGATATCTGATCTACCTTTAGATGCAACTAAAATCACAGGAGTATCACTTTATTCCAAACTGACTTCCCCAGGCTGTTGCTTTGATAAGAAAAGTTGTCGTAAAATTAACCAGAACAAGCTTACTCTCAGTGGAGTTCTGAATAACCTGCAAACTCATTTTTTTAAGAGTTGTACAATTTTATCATGAAAAATATACAAAAAAGTGTACATATATAACAAAGCAGGCTCTTGAAGCGTTTAGATTATTATCACTATTTAATTGATAACATGGTTATCTCCCTTAGCCTAACTTGGCTACATAGCCTAGTTAGAAAACTACCTATTTAGACAATTTTCCTCCAGTAATAATTTATTATCCAGACCTCAACAGGCTTTTAGAGCAAATTAGAGGCAATTGAATTTCGTTTGGAAATAGAATTTTCAGCTAACAGCAAGTTAGGTTAAATCAAAATTAGCTCATCTATATCAGCCTTACATACTCGAATATCGAAGAAAATCGAATGCACAGATTAACCTGCACAAACGCTCAGTGTGACCCCCGACTGCCTGTCTGTGGTCGGACCCATTGCGGTTCTTCTTAGGGTTTTCTTGTGTTCTGGTTATTAGAAATCAACGAAGCAATTATTGTTCTAGTGTGTGCCAAACGGCCGGCATCATACCACTGCAATGTTTGGCATGTTTTCTTTAAATTTTTAGCGCTAGCTTTATATGAGGACCAATACTGAAAGTTACAAGGATTTAGATGAGTTTTAAAACACAGTGATTCTTCTTTTTGGCGCTTAGGGTACATCGAAATACCTGTAGATGCTGGCGCTACATTTACAGACAGCAGTTCCGAGTATCCATCATGAAAACACGCCTATATAATTTTGACCCCCTTAAACCCCACTTTTATATAGTAAAACTGGCGTTTACAGAGGTATACATTATTTCTGCTCAAATCATAGATTGTGGTTACTCATTAGAACCGCCTCGTCGAGGCGGTTCTAACGAGTGCCCATAATCTACGTTTTGAGCAGAAATATGAAAAATATCAGAATTTTTTTATCCGAAAATTTTCATTTTTTAGTGGTAAAATATTCAGTATATTTGAATAGGCATGTTTTTCGTACTGAGTTACTAGTATCACACCATCGGTATACGGAAATAAGCGAAAAAAGCTCTGCACAAGATGAAAAGCAATTATGAGCCAGCTCATTAGAAAAGGTTACTTATCGCATAGGCAACCAGCAAAGGCTCATGCAAGCCTGCACTTAAGCGCATAAGCGCATTACGGCATTCGAACAAAGCAATATGTTAAAAAATTAGCTGATTATTATTTTAACTAGTTCTTCAAGTTATTAATTTTAGAGGAACCGATACACTTGATATATCTGGATTTTCTGCCGGTTTTTTTTTTTTTTTTTTTTTTTTTATACGAGGGATACTACTCTTGGGACTTCATGCTGGCTCCCTTGCACATGAAACCGGGTCTCTGCTCCCCTTGCTTCCATTTAGACAGATCCTTTTCAAAACGGGGACAGGATCACTGTATCAGAGTTGCCTCCCCTGAAAGTATTTCCCTTAATAATCCTACAGAAAGTGCCAACCCAGCTACTTGCCTAGCATTCTAATTAAATCTATATCGGACCGTTATCGGTCCGACAGCAAGCTTGTCGGGCCAATAACGGTCCAATAAAGAGTTAGGATGTTTTTAGTTGTAAATAGTCATTTGGGGAGACTGCTGTGTCAGCGCACATGTTGCAGCGTCGCAGAGCCTACAACATCCCATTAGGATCCCGGCTGTATATACGGAAGAAGAAAAAGAAGAAGAAGAAGAAGCAGAAGGGTGTTATCTGCGAACGTCTTGTTGTAGTTGCAGATGTAGTTTATCCCAAGCATTTGTAGTTATATGATGCTTTATACCAGTAAGAGTTGTACATCTTTGGTGATTGCGTCACACCCACCTTAAAGGCACTTTTCCGCTGATTTACACGTTGAATTATCAAGAAGTTTCAAGTTTGACATCAACAGAAATTAGTTTGTGATGGCCGGTAAGGATGAAACAAAGGGAAAAATAGCAATAATAGGAAGGTTTGTATATTTTGAACATCGTTATTTAGTTTTACATCTACGTACATTGTATGTTGAATTGTCACGATTACTCAGTCTCAGCTCATGCAGTCTCAACAGGTTTACCAGTATTTCTGGCGTTCGCGAAAAAAGATAAAATAAATAAATACATAAAATAAATAAATAAGTAAATATGTAAAAAAAAGTAAGAAGAAAATTAAATGCGAACAGGTTTATATATGGAGAGACTTAAACGAGATAGATAGAAAATTGTTTGAACTTGTCTTGAACCGAAGAAAAATAACAAAAGTCAAAACATGGGGATATTCAGTCAGTTCATTGGAAACATTTATCATCGACATCATGATCATGATGCAATAGCCACAATTTTGTGACATAAAAACAAAGCTTTCAATTAGTCAAGGCCCATTTGTTCAAAGCATTAATGACAAACTGGTTGACTGATGTATCTAAGGTATTTTCAGCAAAAAAAAAAAAAAAAAAAAAATTAATATGTTAACCATATTTCAAGATAGAGAATCTTAATGTCTTGTTAGCTAGCAACTTTGTCACATAACTTGACAACTTTGTTTAGTTTTGAAAAATGGGGCTCTGGTTTATACTCCTTTTGTGAGCTTAAGACACCAAAAAATTGTAGTAATGTAGGAAAAATTCTACATATAAACAACAGTTCTGACACATTAAAGTACATGTAATTCACTTGTTGCTGATACCATATCATCACACTGTGTCAGAAGTATGGAAAATACATATAACTATCTGAGAAATCTCTATAATTCACCATTTGGTGCATAAAAAAAAGTAATGTTAGCTATAAATAACTACATGTATTTAACAGCTTTAGAAGGTTACAATGATCAGACATTTTACTGAGCACTAGATTGATTCCCAGTATCAGCATATCCAAGACCAAGAGGGAAGCCTAGATAAATAGTTTTATGCATGCACTCTGGTTTCCTTAACCCTTATCTGCTGAATAAATTAAGGTGCCACACCCATTTCTAATTTTCAGCCAGTCACATTACTTGCTCCAGATTGTTGATATAAATTCACATACTTAATGGCAAACAGTGCAGATCCAGTCAGTTGGATAAATTAGAAGCCAACTGATCTAGATCTGTACTGCCTGCAAAGATAGGACATTATCCAGGTTCAGCAGGATTAGGGTTAACATGGTATACCTTATTTGGACATGTAATGCAGGCCTGAGCAAAAAATGTAGACCCAGATCAATTGTTGAAAATGCATGCAGTGTCAGATTAGGGTCTACACTGTTTGCCATACATTTAGCACTGAGCTGTGTTTTTATTCCTTAAAGCACTAAGCGGAATTGTTGCAGAAAACATTCTAAATTGTTTTTATTATTTATTTGATGAATGTTTCTCTTAAAATTGTTTCAATTTCAGTGGACTGATAGGCCAGAATTGGGCTATGATATTTTCAGCGGCTGGCTATCATCCCTGTCTGTATGATGTTGATCCTAACCAATTATCCAGGGCTTTGTCAACAGCCAGAGAAGCTTTGCAGCAGTATGAGAAGAAGGGGTTCCTTAGAGGGCAGGGATCAGCCCAGGCACAGGCCGATAGGATATCAACAACAACTTCTCTAGAAGAATGTTTGAGTGGAGCATTTTATGTTCAGGTAAGCCGCAAATATTCAGAAATAAAAATTAAAGGGGCTGTTACAATGTTTTGCTTTTAAAGGGACATTTCTAATTAATGTTTTGCTTTTACTCAGTAACATCAGATGTAGGACTTGATTTTTTTTTTTTAATTTTAATAAATATAAAAAAAAGTAAATCAGTGAAAAGACTTGGGCAAATATAGCTGCAAATAAATCATTGTTTTTTTTTTTTTTTTTTTTTTTTTTTTTTTTCTGTCTGTAGGGGATTGGATACACTTGCAAAGGAGACAGTAGTCAAAATTATTTTGTCTCCCTTCTGTAAAGAGGCTAATCTTAAAGGAAAGAATTGCTCCCTTGGGAGCAATTCTTTCTTTTTAGAGTTTACTCCTTTTCAGATGGGGCCTATTATGCATGATGATTAACAGGATGTCACAGAAGTTGTCTCCCATGAAAATATAGCAGAAAATCTACCATTTGTATCATCATTTCGTCTCGAGATATTTTGATATATATATATCTATATATATATATATATATATTTTTTTTTTTTTTTATTTTTCCATGAAAACATATGTTGGGGACACTCATTAGAACAACCTTAATTTCATATATGAAAAAAAAAAGATTGAAATGTTTTTTTTTTTTTTTTTTTTGTTTTTATTTTTTTTTTAAAGGTGTCTATTTTTATGAGGATGTAAGTAGTCATGACTTAAGGGGATTGGATAGACTCAATGCTCTAGATAAGGTTCTAGTACAATGAGTATGGGTATTTTATCTCCTACTTTCAAGCTTAATGCTGAAATACACATCTGCAATGCTTAACATTTAAAGCACCATGAATAAAAAATACTATATATAGCATATATATATTTGTTTTTTTTTTTCAGAGAAAATAAGGCCTGGGTTTTCATATGAACTGTCTGCTTACGAAAACCTAAGCCTTATTTTCTCTTGGATCTTTAAAGGGACAGCTAAGATACTCTGACAGTAGAACTTTTTCTGTAAAATGTTTACTCCCTGAATTTGATTTCAATGTTGAAATTAGAGGTGGTCTGGTGGTGCGAATGTGTTGTGTATTTTATATCCCATCACCAGGGTATCCAACTGATATAGGTTTACAGTTAGGCAAGCCCTGTTGTCCTTGTAGCAGTATGTTTCTTCACTTTCATTCCTGTTACTCTCTCCTGTTCCTATCTTTCATCTCCTCTAGTATCTCTCCTATCTCTTTTCTCCCTTTCTCTGGGAGATGACACAAAATAACCCACAAGGGTTGATGTGTCACTGAACCCCAACACATTCAATCATTCAATGCTGAAATCCAAACTTCCATAGAGTATTTTTACCCCCTCAATATCAAATTTAATGCTGAATTAAAAGATATAGAGCATAAATTTTAATCTAAAAATCAATGCTGAAATATCCTTTACTCCCTCTTGCCTGGAGCTCTGTAGACTTGATAGAGTTTCCACCAGTTTTACAAGGGATACAGTTTGCTTTCCAGCATACCAAGCCCCTTCTGAAAAATGGTCTACTCTAAAATGAAAATGTTTGCCCCCGGTAGCCCCCTTTTCAGAAGGGAAGCAAAAACATTCTGACAAAGTTACCTCTCCTGAAAGTGTATCTAATCTCTTTAATAGTATAGTGAAAATTTTACTCAGATGCTATCTGTTTTTATATCCAGCCGCACGATAGTGATGGGATATCATATTTTCCCCTTTGAGTGTCCATCTGCCCAGTTGCTTGGCTGTCCATCAGTGCTTGGCTCTCTAACTTGAATAGTTTTTGATGGGTTTCATTCAAATTTTTTGTGTCCTCCTGTATATCATGAGTGATTGGTGTGGGATTATTAATGTTCGAATTTTGTCAATTTTTGATAGCATTATCTGCCTGCCACTCATCCTTATTTTCATGTCTGGACATTAACGCTAGTAAATATTAATGGATTTTAACCAAACTTGGTATGTGCATTGACATTGTAGAGATTTGGTTATGAATTACTAATGGGCTAATTCCTTCAATTTTTGACAGAGTTATCTGCCTGTGACCAGTGCATATTCTGGTTTCTGGACTAGAACTTCAATAAATATCAGTTGATTTTCACCAAATTTGGTATGTGCATTGATAGTATAGAGATCTGGTTCCAAATTGCTAATGGCCACATTTCTTCAATTTTTGACAGAGTTATCTGCCCACCACATGATTGTAGTGGGGTATTATCATTTCTCCTTTTTATTTGTTTTTTGTTTTGTTTTCAGGAATGTGTTCCAGAGAATATTGATCTCAAGAAGAAGGTATTCAGTCAGCTTGATGGGTCAGTAACAGATGATATGATACTCGCCAGTTCTAGTAGCTGTCTGTGTGCGTCCATGTTTGCTGATGGCCTTAAACATAGGGAAAATATTCTGGTTGCTCATCCTGTAAGTTGTGAAGATTTTATTAGGACATTTTTTTTTTACTCCATACAATAGATTTTTGTGATTTTGAGTCCTAGTGCAGAACATGTGCAGAGGAAGTTTTCATGCAAAGTGAAATGCCTGGAATGATGTGTTGGTAGGGCTTGCATTTGCTAATCTAGCAAGCACAAATTTAAATCCCATTAGATGTAGAACTCTTCACATAATTGTTCATGTGAGCCTTACAGGGAACTGTGGCTGTGTTGTTCTCCATGAAATAACTTAAATACTGTTGAAGGAATGTTAAACCGATAAATAAAAAAAAAATCCAAAAAAAAACAAGATTGTCCAGAAGAATTTCGTGGTGTTATATTTACACTTTGTCTTTGTCCTTGTATAGCAGGCTTTATATTAGTTTGTAAATGTGATTAAGTGTTTTTGTCTTTGCTATTTCCTCATACAAACAATGACTGGTACATTCATGAATACACAAAAAGACTAATTATATTTTTTACTCATTTTTAACATTTAGAGTATGTTATTCAAAATAAAGAATGACAATATCATACAGATGAATGTCCAGGGGGAAAGTTCATCAGTTGCACAACCCACAGAAAAATCAACCAAACTGACCGTAAGGTTAACTATCAGAGTATGGCCTTGTGACTTGTGGGTCAGCCCAAGGTCAATGAGTGAAAATTAGGATAACCCTTGAAATGTTAGAAATAATTAAATAATTTTTTTTCACACTGATACAGATCAGATTTTGTCAGTGGGCTTGCCAAATGCCATTTTCATTGACTGAGGCAATGCTGAGCCAAACATGTGTAAATGGAAATTGACAAAGGTCTTCAACCAAATGGGATATTTTGATAAATTTTGTATACAAATTAATATTGACAAGCTCTAGCCAAGGAATGCCAAATGCCACGTTTCATGGACCGAGGGAAGGCTGAAGACAAAAAAGTGTAACTCTTGAAGCATTGAGATATTTTGATAATTTTTTGCACACAGCTTAATACCGACAATATCTGACCTAATCAACAATATCTAAACTACCGGTAACCACCAATGGGCTTGCCAAATGTTACTTTTCATTTCTTAAGGCAGTGCCATATCCACGAATGTGAAAATATGGAAATTCACAGGACTTCAGTCGTGTGGGATATTTTGATAAAATTTTGTATATACATTAATAATGACAAGATCTAGCCAAAGGAATTGTCAAATGCCACTTTTCTTTGATCAAGGCAAAGATGAGGTCAGAATTCTTTACTGTAGCCAGTTAGTAAAAATAGTGAAAATGGCTATAACTCTTCAACTGTTTGGAACATTTTGATTATTTTTTGCACAGAGATTGACATACATAATCTCTAGCCAATGGCCTGTCCAGATATGAGTTTTAACTCTTGTCATGCTGAATAAATAAAGATGCCATGCCCACTTCTACTTGTCAGCCAACCAGATTACTTAATAAAGATTGTTGATATAAATTCACATACTGATTGACTAACAGTGCAGATCCAGATCAGTTGGCTTCTTCAGAATCTGCAGAATTTGCAAACACAGGGCATATCCAGGTTCAGCAGAACAAGGTTTAAGGTTTAAGGCTAAGCTGAGACCAAAATGTGAAAAAATGAATATATAATATCATATAAATAATATTAATATAAAATTTTGTTCATTAAAGTGTCTGACAAAATGCCATGTGCAAACAGATCAGATTCAGTATTCAAAATTTTCAGACATTTGCCATTTGCCAGAAGTCTTGCACCATAATAGGATATTTTATTAGAGTTAAGTATACATACTTATATTGAAAATATTCAAGCAAAGAAATTGTCAAATGCCATTTTTCATTGGCAAAGCAGAGGTCAGAATTTTGTTCAGTAGCCGATTAGTGAAAATGTCCATAATACTTGAACCCTTCGGAATATTTCTTGCTTAGATGAAAATATACTGCTCTCCATGGAGAAAGTTTGTCTATGAAATACTGTTGAGCATTGGATGTATAATACTTCAGATAAATCCACCCTATTTTGTACCACTGGTAGAGATTATTCCAGCGCCATTTACTAAAGCAGATGTCACACAGAAAGTTCGACAACTCATGGAAGAGATTGGACAGTCACCCATCACTCTGAGGCGAGAGGCCTTAGGCTTTGCTTTGAACAGAATACAGTATGCCTGTATTAATGAATGTTGGAACATGTATAAGGTAATTCTTACTGTATTTATTCCAAATGTTTGAGTACTTTCACTCCTACCATACTTGGCCTATTTTATGTGTACTGTCTGTGATGTACATGTATCTAAAACTGCTGGATAAGTGACAGTATACAGGGGCGGACCTAGGATAATATTTGATAAAATTAGCATACTTTTTTAGTGTTTTCAGACAGATAGACCTTAGCAAAAAGTGTAGACCCAGATCAGACGCCACAGAATGCGGTGTCTGATCAGGGTCTGCACTGTTTGCCACTCATTCAGCTATTTCACAAACACTCACAGGCAGCAAAATGGACGTTGAAGCAAAGTACATGTATTAGGTAAAGAACAAGTATGTGAATACGGTAAATACAGTATTCCAAATTTACATTTTCTTGTTAGCTTACCTGAACATGAAGTGTGCAAGATGAGCTATTGTGATTGGTTAATGTCCGTCGTTCGTTGTGCGTGGTCCATAGTGCAGCGTCAACAATTTGCTTTAAAAGCCTACTCCTCCTACACCCATGGGCCAATTGACTCGAAACTTGGTAGGAAGCAACGGGCTGACTTGTAGATCAAAACTAGCTAAAATCATTCCGATCTGATATCCAAGATGGCCGCCATCTTGAAAGTCTATTTTTCACTTCTTCTCCTGAACCAAAAGGCCAGTTGACTTGAAACTTGGTAGGAAGCTTCAGGGTGACTTGTAGATCAAAAATAGCTAAAATCATTCAGATTGAAAATCCAAGATGGCTGCTATAGAGGTCATCTTGAAAATCTGTTTTTCGCTTCTTCTCCTGAACCTACGGGTTAGTTGACTTGAAATAGGTAGGAAGCATTGGGGTGACTTGTGGATCAAAAATAGCTTAAGTTGTTCCGATTGGAAATCCACCACGGCGGCCATCTTTAAAAATCTATTTTGCTTCTTCTCCTGAACCAAAAGGCCAATTGACTTGAAACTTGTTAGGAAGCATCGTGCTGACTTGTAGATCAAAAGTAGCTAAAATCATTCCAATCTGAAATCTAAGTTAAAATCATTCTGATCAGAAATCGAAGATGGCGCCGTGGCTGCTGTCTTGAAAATCTATTTTGCACATCTTCTCCTGAACAGAAAAGCCAATTTATTTGGTAATCAGGTGAGCGATACAAGGCCATCTTGGCACTCTTGTTTTATGTAGAGAAAAATATGTAAAATATTCAAAGGTTTTCAAGTTCAGAGAGACCTGTATGAAATATTCACAAGTTTTCAAGTTCAGAGAGAAATATGTAAAATATTCCAAGTTTTTAACCAGAAAGAAATGTGTAAAATATTCCAAGGTTTTCAACTTCAAAAAGAAATTTGTAAAATATTCCAAAGTTTTCAACTTCAGAGAGAAATATGTAAAATACATGTATTCCAAAATTTTCAACTTCAGAAAGAAATGTGCAAAGTATTTCAAGGTTCAGAAAGAATACTACACAATATATATTCTGTGTTCTCCTCAGAATATTCCAAAATTTCAAACACTTTATGCCATACCTTTTGGACTAAATTTAATTTTTTTATGCATTTGTTTCATAAAATATAATGTAGTAAGGCATACAGTGTAAACCCTGATCAGATTGCTCCTTCAGAAGCATTCTGATCTGGGTCTACACTGTTTGCATATGCCGTTTTGTCAGACAAAAAAAACAACTTTGTTTAGTAAATTTTAGGACATTTACCATATACATGTCAACCTTTTTATAACACAGTTCGTTATAACATGATTTTGGATATAACACGGTTCAAAGATGGATCCCAAAAATGTATAGATTATATTGAAAAATGACAATAAATGGTCATATTTTTTCAATTTAATCTATACATTTTTGTTTAGATATAACAGGGTTGTTTAACTAACACGGTTTATTCTATAGACCCCAACAGTAGTGTTATAAAGAGGTTGTGGTGTATTCTGAGAGATTGTTGAAATTGGGCTGACATGTTTTGAGGTGTCATTGGAATTTGGTTGTATATGTTCTGATAATTTATCAGAATTGGGTTAGTTGTGTCCTTGGGTCTCATTAGAATTTGGTTGACATATATTCTGGGTCATATCAGAATATGGGCGCTAATTTGGCATGACACTTCAGGTGAGATGATTCCAAATATATTTTTGAGGAGTCTGACCATTAATCTGAACCTTTAACCCTTGTCCTGCTGAATCCAGATATGCCCTGCCATTGCAAACAGTGTAGATCCAGATCAGTTGGCTTCTTCAAGTTGGCTTCTGAAGAAGCCAACTGATTTAGATCTGCACTGTTTGCCATTAAGTGTGTGAATTTATAGCAACAATCCGGATCAAGTAATCTGATTGGCTGAAAATTAGAAGTGGGCATGGCATCTTAATTTATTGAGCAGGACAAGGGTTAATTAATATGCTTATCTTAGCACAGATTACTGGTATCTTGTTTGTGTTTCAGACAGGTCTGTTGAGTGCCGAAGACATAGACAAAGTCTGCACAGATGGTCTAGGGTTGAGGTACGCATTTATAGGACCACTAGAAACAATGCATCTGAATGCAAATGGTAAGAAAAAAAAACATTTACACTAAACATTCTTTATTTTGACAAGCTGTAATGTTTGTAATGTAAGAAAAAATTAACATAGGTCTTGATAAGAGGGGGTTATCAGGTAAATATTTTTCTTATTTCTTGACGAAAATATATGTTGTGGGTACTCATTAGAAGCACCTCAATGAGGTGCTTCTAATGAGTACTGAGGTGCTTCTAATGAGTACTGAGGCACTTTTTATGAGTACCCACAACTTACGTTTTTGTTGAGAAATAAGAAAAATATAGATACTTTTTGGTTGAAAAAAATGCCTTATTAAGAGCTATGATTAACATAGGGCTACCAGATTTAAAGTGCTGGACACATAACATTTAAGTTGCAGACATCAGGCTCCTATGTGTGCCACTGCCACCACCTGCAATTAACCAAGATGGGTAGCCAAAACCTAGAGAATAAAGTCTTGGATTAGAAAATCACAATAGTTTTTGTAACTTCAGTTGGACACAATTCATCTTTACAAAACACTTAATAAACTCCTTCAGTAATTGCTATTTAATGCTTAGTATGATAGGTAAAAATTTTGGCAGAGGACAATTTAAAATATTTTTTTCCAGAAAGTAAGATTTGATCATTTCAGTTCTCAGTGAACTGTTGTGATCAGTCAGTGTCCAGTGTGCGTAGTCAGTCATGCAGCTTCATCAACAATTTGCACCAAAAGACTACTCCTCCTACACTCCTGGGCCAATTGACTTGTAGATCAAAAATAGCTAAAATTGTTCCGATCAGAAATCCAGGGTGGCTGCAATGGCCTCCATCTTCAAAATCTATTTTATGCTTCTTCTCCTGAACCGAAAGGTATATTGACGCAAAACTTGGTAGGAAGTATCGGGAAGACTTGTAGGTAAAAAATTGCTAAAATCGTTCCGATCGGATATCCAAGATGGCTGCCGTCTTGAAGATCTATTTTGCCCTTCATCTCCTGAACCAAAAGGCCAGTTGACTGGGCACTTGGTAGGAAATATCAGGGCAACTTGTAGGTAAAAATAGCTAAAATCGTTCCGATCAAAAATCCAAGAAGGCCACTATGGCTGCCATCTTGAAAATCTATTTTGCCCCTCTGCTCCTGAACTGAAAAGCCAGCTGACTGGAAACTTGGAAGGAAGTATCAGGGTGACTTGAAGATAAAATTTAGATAAAATTGTTCCAGTCGGGAAATCCAAGATGGCAGCCATGGCTGCCATCTTGAAAATCTATTTTTCTCTTCGTCTCCTGAACTGAAAGGGCAATTGACTGGAAACTTGGTAGGAAGTTTATGGGTGACTTCCAGATCAAAAATAGCTAAAGTCATTGTGATCGGAAATCCAAGATGGCCGCCATGGTGGCCATCTTGAAAATCTATTTTGCGCTTCTACGCCTGAACAGAAAGACCAGTTGACTTGAAACTTGGTGGGAAGTATCTCTGTGACTTGCAGATCAAAAGTAGCTAAACTTGTTCCGATCTCAAATCCAAGATGGCAGCTAGGATGGCCATCTTGAAAATCTGTTTTGAACTTCTTCTCCTGAGCCGAAGGCCTATCGACTCGAAACTTAGTAAGAAGTAACAGGGTGACTTGCAGATCAAAAATAGCTAAAAGAGTTCCAATTTGAAATCCAAGATGGCGGCAGTGGTGGCCATCTTTAAAATCTATTTTGTGCTTCTTCTCATGAACCAAAAGGCCATTTGACTCGAAACCTGATAGGAAGTATATGGGTGACTTGCTGATCAAAAATAGCTAAAATTATTTCGATTGGAAATACAAGATGGCCGCTATGGTGGCCATCTTGAAAATCTATTTTGAACTTCTTCTCATGAAGGGAAAGGCCAGTTGACTCGAAACTTGGCAGGAAGCATTGGTGCAGGTTGTAGATCAAAAACAACTAAAATCTTTCTGATTAGAGATCCAAGATGGCTGCCACATTGGCCATCATGAAACTCTATATTGAACTTCTTCTCTTGTACCGAGAGGCCAGTTGACTTTGGTAGGAAGTATCAGCAGGACTTGCAGATCAAAAATAGCCAAAATTGCACTTCAGCTATTTTCAGTTTGTTGCTATCATGGATCAATCCTTTTAAAATCTGTTGATATTTTATGTGAATCGTTTGCTAGAGAACCCTGTTGTTCCAAAAAATAAAACTAAAAATATTTAAGAATGTGGTCTACTACAATTTTTCATGGCATATTTTGATGGTTAATTTAAGAATTAGTCCTATAAAGCTATTTGTTGTGTTCTCAACAGGAATTAAAGATTATTGTGAGCGATACGCAGCAGGAGCTGTAAATGTACAGAAAGAAACATTCCAACAGATACCAGTTTTGTATGATACAGAGACTGCAATGAAGATAGAAGAGGAGTTCCAAACAACACTTCCTGTAGATAAGTTACAGGACCGCAGAAAATGGCGTGATGGCATGCTAGCAGGTCTGGCTAAATTCAAATTAGATGCTAGGAAACAAGAGGAAAGCGAAAAATGATTATGTGATAGTTAGATGTTTAACCATTGCAATTCTCTGGGGTAATTCAGCAAATGACAAATATATGATATTTTACTTACTTTTCCCAGAAAATAGGCATTGCCATTTCATGCAAGTTGCTCCTTAGGAGACAATTTGCATGAAATGTCAATGCCTATTTTCTGTAGAAAAAAAAAAAAAAAAAGATAAGAAAAATATTGCAAAATGTCATCTGCTGAAATTTGTACTTGGGGAATTTTTATTTAGGAAATAGAAATATTAGAAAGAATTAAGAATTGAGGTAATAATAGCCTGTAGTACTTAGGTCAGGTGGGAAGGTAGAGAAATAAACCATAATTA
Organism: Anodontia alba; assembly: GCA_964016985.1. Taxonomy (NCBI): domain Eukaryota; kingdom Metazoa; phylum Mollusca; class Bivalvia; order Lucinida; family Lucinidae; genus Anodontia; species Anodontia alba. The sequence continues at coordinate 40,695,345 of OZ024824.1, read as the reverse complement.
TCATCTAGTTAGTATCAAGGACTAAATGTTGGAAAAAGCTCAATGGTTCTATTCATGATATTTTTCCACAGAAATAGTATTCATAATCTGTCTTATTGTATGTTCATAACATGTCTCATTCCACTATGGTAAAAGTCCTAAAATTTCAAACACTTTATTCCATACTTTTTTTAATTAAATTTTGCTTTTTATGTAGTTGTTTCTTAAAATACTTAGACTGTTAAACAGTGCAGACCCTGATCAGAATACACCTCCAGGAGCAGTCTTTTCATATGCCATCTTTGATCAGAAACTCTGGTGTATGAACTTTTAGGACATTTACCATATTCTAGACATGCCAATATTTACACATAGTTCAATGCATTTTGCATGTTGGTAAGTATGAATGTTCACAGTAAACTACAGTGTTTTCCTTTTGGTTTCTTTGAAGGAAACTGGCAAGTGACTATTTTGTCATAATAATGAACTTATCACATAGTAGCCTAAATTCCCAACATTCAGCATGAAATATCTTGCGATGTAGATGATCTACATGTGTGAAAATGTGATAAATCAGTTATACCATGGTTCTGCACATGTATGATGCAATAATGTACTTGCTCACACTCATGCATTATTGCATCATACATGTGCATGAACCATGGTACAACTAAGACGTAACAAACGAATCAAACCACACCAGTTTGCAAATACAGTCGAACCTTGTTATCTCGAACTCGCTTATTTCGAATTACCACTTATCTCGAAGTGAAAATCTGGTCCCTATTGTAACATTAAACTATGACAACAGGTAACAAAATAATGTGGAAAAGAGGAGAAATTGCTCCTCAGGAGCAATTTCTCCTCTTTTCAACATTATTTTATATATATATTTCTAACTTCAGGAGTCAAATTACATATTCATTTGTTAAATGTTGTTGTTCAATTTACTGTTTTCCTCACTCTCTCAGCTCTGATATGTCAAAATACAGATATCTCGAAGTGTTTCAGGGAGTCCCTTGGAATTCGAGATAATGGGAGTCGACTGTATATTATAAAATGCACAGGCTTACTTTCTGATTTGGACATATTCTTTCTGATTTGGATATGCTCAGAACTTTTTGATACTCTTCATATTTTATGAACAAAAGATGCCAAGAACAAGATTTCCTTTTTGATGTGCAATAAATGTGCCATATTAACCCTAAATATGCAGACACCTTGACTCCTTATCAGACTTGTTCTAATCGTGAAACAAATTTTAACTTAAAATTGATTTTAAGAACTGTTGGGTGAATAGCAAACAGTGTAGACACGGATAAGATGCTGTTAGTCATGTCTGTCAGATTTTATTTATATCACACAACGAAATTGGATTTAGTCTAGTACATGTATTATTGTTTATTATTGCATAAAAAGCAGTGTCGCACGTTATTAACAGCTGTGCATTAACCGACGAAAAGCCGTGTATTAACAAGGCAATTCATGCGCTGTTAATGCACGGCTACGCAACTTTCAATATGATCGTATCGGGGCCACAGATTTACTTCCGTTACGAGATGTGTACTGCCCGGTCCTAGAACGAGCATAGTCAGTGGAAATTACGTTCGCGAGACCTCGGTGAAAAGGCGAAACAAAATAGTGCAAGAAATAACGCGAAATGTGGCAAATGTTTTAAGTTTTTATGCAATAATAGCGATCAAACATGGTTTTTCAATGCATTAACATTTGCCAGGTCCCTTGGGAGGTGTTGAAAACCGCGGCCTTCGGCCTCGGTTTTCAGCACCTCCCATGGGACCTGGTGAATGGCCTTCGGCCTCGGTTTTCAACACCTCCCATGGGACCTGGCGAGTGTTAATGCATGAAAAACCATGTTTGATTCCTATAGCAAAATGAAGTGAGTATAGTACAAATTGAGTGCTGTTCACTCCCAATCCCAGCTTCAGTCATGGAAATTTCAGATACTGTATTCAACCTAATTGCCGCACTGTGAGGTTAGGTTTTTCAAAATTACTAGAAAAAAAAATGTAAAATAGCTACCTAATTAGGACATGCTTGAGAAAAAGATCAGCAGTGGACTTGATGATAGGATTATTTAAGGTTACTTATATGATATTTTTTTACTGATTTTCTTTATAAAAGCATATGTTGTTGGTACTCATTTGAATTGCCTCAACTTGTTGAGGCAGTTCAAATGAGTGCCAACAACATATGCTTTTATAAAGAAGCAGATAAAAATATATGGCTATGATCTGAAGACTGTGCGCTTATAGGGATATGTGGGGTAATTAGATTGTATACTGTAAATATTTAAGTTTCCATTTGAATAGAGGGACAAGAATTTTCAACAGAGTGCTTTCTCCTGGCAGTGTATCCATTCACCTTCAAGGTGTACTTACCCATTTATGCCGAGTAGAATGTTCTTTCTCATTTATTTGGAGAGCTCCATTCCCAATAGAAGGGGTTTCGGGTGATTATTATTTTAATTATCACCATGTTTTATAGAAATTCTTGTATTTAATGGAAATAGTGTAGACCCTAAGCAGACACTGCATTCTGTGGCATCTGATCTGGTTCTACTCTGTTTGCCAATGTCCCTTTTATGGGACACTAGGCATAAATGGGTTGAACCATTATTATGTCCCCACACCTAAGGGGAGTGGGACATGTTGTTTTTGGTGTGGGTCACATTGACGTTAACATTGGCGTCAGTGGGACACTTTCTTGTCTGCACATATATCTTGTGAAACAGTGGTTGGATTCTTACTAAATTTTCATAGACATATAATTTGGACATAACAAAGAATTCATTAGAGTTTGGTGACCTTGACCAAATTTTCCAAGTCACAGCAGTAGTAAAACTGACAATTTGGTGAAGGGACATGTTTCCTCTGAAAACCGTGTTACCAGTTGTGCTTAGCACAAAATAAGCAGACAAGAACCCATTAACCAACTGGAGGTGGAATTTAGCATATGACTGTACAGTGATTTTTTGTCTTTCATTATCATCCTTCTATTATCTTAGCACTTTAAGGGCAATTTCAGCAGACTACAAATCTGGGCCCAGTTGTTCAAAGTGTCATTAGCTTAACGAGCTCATTAAGGGTCATTTTGATAACTCTTTTAGCAGATTCAATATACAATATTCTGATATTTTTTTGCTGAAAAAATATGAGTAGCTTTTGCACTTACTCACATTTTTTCAGCAAAAAATTTCAGCGTATTTGTGTATCACTCAATGTAAATTTTAGCGAATCGTTAACTAACGATGTCGTTAGCTTTGAACAACTGGGCCCTGATATTTTTCTCGTTTCCCCAGAAAATGGGGTTTAACAGTTCATGCAAATTGTCTCTTCAGGATACTCCTGTTTCCTGGAAAAAAAAAAATAAGAAAAATATTCTAAAATGTCATCTGCTGAGAATTTTATGCAATATTCTAAATGTCATGGTACTAAATTGAAATAATGTTACATTGAAATCATATTGAAAGAGATTTGAAACACAGATTCATCCCTGATCATTAGTATTTTTATTGAGATTATATTGTTGTGATAATTATTCATCAATGGGAAACAGCTTTTGCCAGTTGTAGCTTTTATTCAAGTTGTTCAAATAAAATCTTATTTACTTTATCTTTCTTTTTATCTTTTATGAAAAGAAGCATCCAGGTGGTTCAGTGGTTAGCACTGCCAGCTTTGAATCATGATGTCCAAGGTTTGAATCCCACTGAAGATGGAATTTAACTCAAGACTGTATGTCATTATCACCTATCATCTTGATATTACTAAAAAATGTTGAAATGGATGTCAAACATCAAATCATCATCATCATCCCAGTCATCATCATAATCATCATCATCATCATCATCATCATCATTCCTGTCATCATCCTCTTTTATGAAAAAGATCAATTGACTCCAGCTGTTTCTATTCACCTGAAGTCCAGATCATTAGGTGTTTTTTGTCCCATCCATGACATATTTTGGAGTGGTATGGGGGGCAAAGGGTGGAGTTGGAGCAGATAAATTAGAATGGAAGACAGACATTTGATGAAATTCAAAACCATGGGTCAGTGGGGCATGTGAAATGTGCAAAGACCCTGATCAGCCTGTATATGCACAGTTGTTGTCCATTGATAAATTCTGTTGAAATTCGGAGTTCTAGGTAAGGTGCTTGTTTCAACCAAAAAGTATTGTTTTTCCCCCATTTCTCAAGGAAAAGCATGTAACAGGTACTTATTAGAAGTGCTTCTCAGTCTATGTTTTCGTGAAGAAATAAGAAAAATATTTGACGGGCCCCCGTAGCCTAGTGGATAAGAGAGTTGACTCTTAATCCATTAGGTTTCTCACCGCTGTGGTTCGAGCCTCGCTCGGGTCATATGTGGGAAAGCCAAGTTCTGCTTACGGATGGTCAGGTGGTTTTTCTCCGGGTTCTCCGGTTTTCGCCCACCTTCGATGAACGATCGGCTCGATATAAGTGAAATATTCTTGAAAGGGCCGTAAAACCCAAATCAAAAAAAAAAAAAAAAAAAAAAAGAAAAATATTTATCTGAGCCCAGTTGTTCAAAGCATCATTAGCTTAACGAGCTTATTAAGGGTCATTTCGTTAAATGTTTTAGCAGATTTAATATACAATATTCTTATATTTTTTGCTGAAAAAATGTGAGTAGCTTTTTTGCTGAAAAAATGTGAGTAGCTTTTTCAGCAAAGAATTTCAGCATATTTGCGTATCACTTGATGTAAATTTTAACAAATCGTTAACTAACGACATCGTGGGGTGGTTGCACTTTACTGGGCACTACTATTCATCTGATTTCAGTTACATTTAGTTGGGGGCTGCTGGCCCCAAACCCCTGCAACATATCGTCCAGATTATATGTTCCAATCGTACACAATTCATAAGAAACTATTAACATGCAAACCTACACATATAACCTAGTCAAAATTAGTAGTGCCCGGTAAAGTGCATTCTAACCTGACATCGTTAGCTTTGAAAAACTGGACACTTCTCTTATGTAGAGCTACATGTATGTATATACAAGACACTGGAGAAATAAGAAAATACCATATTCAACCTAATTATGCACCATGTGCTTAGGTTTTTCAAAAGTACTTGACAAACACATTAGTAAAATGGCACCTTGAAGAAAAATCAGAAATGAACTTCATGAGGAGCATTTATCTTGACGCCTATGCAATATTTATTCTAATTTTCTTTATAAAAGCATATGTTGTTGCTACTCATTATGCCCCCAACTTCGAAGAAGTTGGAGGGGCATATTGCTTCTGGGACGTTTGTGCGTGCATCCGTCCGTCTGTCCGTCCGTCCGTGTGTCCGTCCGTTACACTTTTTGGTGCATAGCATAACTTCTGAACCATGCATGCTAGGGTTTTGAAATTTCATATATGGATTCTTCATGAAAAAATAGCTGACCCGTATTTTTTTTCCCGTCAGGATTATGCCCCTTTCCTGAGTTATGGCCCTTTGAAAAAATATAGATGAAATCTTGTCAGCAAAATATCTCTAAAGCTATTGAAGCTAGAGTCTTGAAACTTGGTGAATAGATTGGTATTGACGAGTAGATGATCTAAATAACTTTTGAATAAATTCTGAAAATTACTTCATGAGTTATGGCCCTTTATAACTTTGGGCATTTTTACAATTGCACACTTTTTGATGCATAGCATAAGTTTTGAACTGTGCATGCTAGGGTTTTGAAATTTCATATATGGATTCCTCATGAAAAAATAGCTGACACATATTTTTTTTTCTTATCAGGATTATGCCCCTTTCCTGAGTTATGGCCCTTTGAAAAAAATATGGATGAATTCTTGTCAGCAAAATATCTCAAAAGCTATTGAAGCTAGAGCCTTGAAACCTGGTGAGTAGATTGGTGTTGATGAGTAGATGACCTGATTAACTTTTGAATAAATTCTGAAAATTACTTCATGGGTTATGGCCCTTTATAACTTTGGGCATTTTTAGGTTGCACACTTTTTGATGCATAGCATAAGTTTTGAACTGTGCGTGCTAGGGTTTTGAAATTTCATATATGGATTCCTCATGAAAAAATAGCTGACACGTATTTTTTTTCTTATCAGGATTATGCCCCTTTCCTGAGTTATGGCCTTTTGAAAAAATATGGATGGAATCTTTTTAACAAGCTATCTCAAAAACTATTGAAGCTAGAGCCTTGAAATTTGAGGAATAGGTTGGTAGTGATGAGTAGATGACCTGATTAACTTTTGAATAAATTCTGAAAAGTACTTCTTGAGTTATGGCCCCTTGTCATTTTGGGCATTTTTACATTGCACACTTTTTGATGCATAGCATAAGTTTTGAACTGTGCATGCTAGGGTTTTGAAATTTCATATTTAGATTTCTCATGAAAAAATAGCTGATACATATTTTTTTTTTTTCTTATTAGGATTATGCCCCTTACCTGAGTTACGGCCCTTTGAAAAAAATATGAATGAAGTCTTGTCAGCAAAATATCTCAAAAACTATTGAGGCTAGAGCCTTGAAATTTAAGGAATAAATTGGTAGTGATGAGTAGATGACCTGATTAACTTCTGAAAAGTACTTCTTGAGTTATGGCCCTTTGTCATTTTGGGCATTTTTACATTGCACACTTTTTGATGCTTAGCACAGGTTTTGAACTGTGCATGCTAGGGTTTTGAAATTTCATGTATGGATTCCTCATAAAAAAATAGCTGACACATATTTTTTCCCCCGTCAGGATTATACCCCTTTCCTGAGTTATGGCCCTTTGAAGAAATATGGATGGAATCTTGTCAGCAAAGTATCTCAAAAACTATTGAAGCTAGAGCCTTGAAATTTAAGGAATAGATTGGTAGTGATGAGTAGATGACCTGATTAATTTTTGAATAAATTCTGAAAAGTACATCTTGAGTTATGGCCCTTTGTCATTTTGGGCATTTTTACATTGCACTTTTTGTTGCATAGCATAAGTTTTGAACTGTACATGCTAGTTTAAAATTTCATATATTGATTCCTCATGAAAAAATAGGTGACCCATATTTTTAATTATCTCCCATTTTAGAGTTATTTCCCTTTTAATAAAATAACATTGAAATCTCGTATATTTGTACTGTTGTTACCGTCATGGGCAAGCAGTGTTGGAGTCAAGCAGTGTTAGAGTCAGGCAGTTGGGGGCATAGTGTTTTACAAACACCAGCTCTAGTTTGAATTGCTGTGACTTGACAAGGCAGTTCAAATGAGTATGCACAACATATGCCTTTATAAACAAGTGGATAAAATTACAGGAGTAATCTTAAGACTGCTTGACTGTATGCTTATAGGAATATGTGCAATAATTAGGTCGAATACAGTAGTTATCTGGATACCCTTATCTCTAAAGCCAGCAGGCAATAAATGCCTTTTACAGGCTGCTTGGATTGGCAAGATAATCTAGGCTGCTAGTAATCATACATGTCAAAGAATGCTATTTTTTATGATTTAGTGGGAGCAAAACTATTCTGTGGCCATGTGTTAACTCTTAAAGTGCCAGTCAGAACATCAGCGGATGACGTTTTGATTTTATTATTTTTCAGAGAAAATAAGGCCTGACATAGCAGATGATTCACATGATGTCAAACCTTATTTTCAGTAATAAAAATAATATATTTCTTGTGTATTATCTTGCTAACAGACAGTGAACACTTAACAGCTAATTTACTCTACTCTAAAAGGGTCTTCTCTAGAAGGAAAGAATTAGCTCCCTTTTAGAGCAAATAAAGGTGAAAGTGTACCTGGTCCCCTTAATTGAGTTGCAATTACAGAAGAGATCAAGGTATTTTATATAACATCCATTAAAGGGAACTGATACACTTGAGGTTTTCTGCCATTTACTACAAGGGAGATAACTTTTGTGACTTCCTGTTTGCTTTTCTGCATGCCAAGCTCCGTCTAAAAAGGGATCTACTCTAAAAGGAAAGAAAAGGGTCTACTCTAAAAGGAAAGAATTTGCTCCCACAAGAAACAAATTATTTCCTTCTAGAGTAGACACCTTTCCAGAAAGGAGGCAAATTCTTTTGAAAGAGTTACTGCCCCTGAAAGTGAATCAGCTCCCCTTAAACAGAAAGTGATACTTCTGACACTCATTATTGAGGAGTTTGATGGTGATATTCAAGAATAAATGGATACTTTTTTTCTACCCAAAAAATAGGGATTTGACATTTTATGCAAATTCAAATTATCTCTTTAGGGGACAGTTTACATGAAATGTCAAACCTACTTTTCTCCAGAAAATATGGATAGTAATTTCATGCAAACTCTCAGTTTACATGAAATGTCAAACCCTTTTTTACCCAACTACACAATAATGACGGGGTATTATGGTATCGCCTTAGTTGTCAGTTCGTCTGTCCATCCATTTTTCATTTCCAGATGATAACTTGAGTAAATGTCAGCAGATTTTCACCAAACTTGGTGTATGCATTGATATTGTGGAGATCTGGTTTGGGATTGCTAATGGGCAAATTTCATCAATTTTTGACATTTACCTGCCCACGACACATCCATATTTTCATTTCCAGATGATTATTTTAGTTAACCCTTGTCATGCTGAATAAATTAAGATGCCACGCCCACATCTAAATTTCAGCCAGTCAGTTAATTTGATCCAAGTTGTTGATAGATATTTAAATTCTGAATGGCAAACAGTGTAGATCTAGATCAGTTGGCTTCTTCACTGTTTGCAAAGGCAAGGTATATCCAGGTTCAGCAGGACAAGGGTTAATATCAATAGATTTTCACCAAACTTGGTATGTGCATTGATATTATGGAGGTCTGGTCTAGGATAGCTAATGGGTAAATTTCACATAAGAAAATCTAAATGGATTTTCACCAAATCTGATATGTGCATTGATTTGTAGCGGTCTGGTATGGGATTGCTCATCGGCAAATTTTGTCAATTTTTGACAGAGTTATCTGCCCATGACAGTAATGGCGCGGTATTATCGTTTCACATTTTTATTATCTAGACATTTCATGCAAACTGTCTCCTAAGCAGACAGCCTGTGTGAAATATCAAATATGATGCTCTAGGAATATGAGGAAAACTATTTCAAATTATCATCTGACAAATATTTTACCCTGTATAATTAGAAAACAAGACAAAGGCTATATTTTAGATATTTTTAGTAAAAATAAATTACTTTGTACTTATTTACAATAAAAGTAATAAATTAGGCACACATATAAACAAGTTTTTTTTAAATACTTTATAAATAAGACACACATATAAACAAGTTTATTTTTTTAAATATTCAACATGTACAAACAGTTAACCCTTAAAGCACCAAGCAAATTCAACTATTTTGGCCAAATTTCTAGATTCTGCAACTTATTGACCGAATGACTATTTACACGCAAAGTATTTGGGCATGGTAACCTAATTTGAAATTGTAACTAGACCCATTTCAAGCCAAACCAGGAGTCCAGTAAAACTAATCAGGATTTTCTGGCATAGTCCTCTATATGCCTCCGGTGCCTTGCTATGTTCTAATTCACTTCACCAAGCAAAATTTTTGCAGGTGACAGTCTAATTTTTTTGTTATTATTTTTCAGAGAAAAGAAGACAACATTCATGTGAATTGTCTGTTAGACATCTTCTGCATTTGTGATGAGTGTTTTAAGGATTAATAATTATTTAGGCTAAAAAATACTTATTTTGGATTATTGTACAGTTAAATTTTGTTTGTTCGTTTTGTTTTTTTTTTAATGTTTAGACTACATTATTGCCATGACTTTTAACATATACAGGCTGTGTCATACAAAATATAGGTCTCAGTTAACTCTTAACTCCGTTAACTGGCAACTTTTGTACTCTGCTGATGACCTTTGCAAAAAGTTTGGACCCAGATCAAGCCTAACAAAACTTTGGGCCTTCTCTTAATCCAAATTGTTTGACACTCTGATGGTATTCCTGAAAGATTTTTTTTAAAAAAACAAAAAAAAAAAAACAACTACAGATGACAAAAAGTGTGCAAAATTACCCAAGATGCAAAGAGTTAAAGTGCTAATTGAAACAGCAGCAGACGACATTCTAAAATATTATTTTTAAGAGAAAATAAGATTTGTTGCCTAGCAGGCAATGTTACATGGAATACAGAGCCTTACTTTTTCTGAAAAAAACCCCCTGAAGATTTGAAAGTCATCTATTACTATCTTGCTTGGCACCTTTTAACCTTAACAGCAGACGACAAACTGATGATGTTTTTCTTATACTGGGTATTTCCCAGAAAACAGGATTTTACATTTCATGCAAATTTTCCCCCATGGAGACAATTTGCATGATATATCAAATCCTGTTTTCTGGAAAAAATATATCAAAATGTTTTCTGCTGAAAATTTTACCCAGAGTGCTTAGTGTTAAGATTTTCATTTGAACTGTGAAGTTCATATGCATAACTCCAGGGCCCAGTTGTTCAAAGCTAACGATGTCGTTATTAACGATTCGATAAAATTTACATCGAGAGATACGCAAATATGCTGAAATTTTTTGCTGAAAAAATGTGAGTAGCTTTTGCACTGCAAAAGCTACTCACATTTTTTCAGCAAAAAATATCAGAATATTGTGTATTGAATCTGCTATAACAGTTAATGAAATGACCCTTAACGAGCTCGTTAAGCTAACGACGCTTTGAACAACTGGGCCCAGGTAAACTTAAACTTTTTAGTAGGCACTAGCTAGAATTTTAGGCACTTGTGAGAATTGTCTTACCAAGGTAGTTCTAATGGCCTTTAGTGGGGCAATAAACAGCAAAGGCCCTGATTAGAGTTTATATGAATGCAGAGGTTGTAACTTTTGTTTCCAAGGTCAACCTTTTTAGATTTTTGGGACAAATATAATAGTCTATTTACCCAAAGTATTCAAGTATTGGGACAGACAGACCTGAGCAAACAGTGTAGACCTAGATCAAATGCCAGACATTTACAAATCATCCGGCAGTTTTTAGGAAAGTCATGATCATCATGATCATCATCATCAATGGATTTTTGATTAACGTGTAGGTACACATTAAGAAAACACGCCTGTTCAAATATATAGAAAATTTCACCTCAAAAAACTGAAAATTTTCAGATAAAAAAGTCTGATATTTTTCATATGTCTGTTTAAAACATAGATTGTGGGTACTCATTAGAACTGCCTCACCAAGGCAGTTCTAATGAGTACCCACAATCTATGTATTTGAGCAGAAATAAGAAAAAATAATGTATACCCCTGTAAACCCCAGTTTTACTATATAAAAGCGGGCTTTAAGGGGGTCAAAATTATATAAGCATGTTTTCGTGATGAGGGGCAACATCCACATCATTGGGCCCCCTTCCAGGTAGCTGGCTTGCTGCACGCGTGGCAGATCTCACACCAGATCTCCAGGTATGTCTATCATGAGGGTCAATAGCCGAGAGCTTTCACTCTCTGCAGTCCCTCTCTGTCAGCTACTTCCATGTCACCTTGGGTCTCCCAGGCCTAGGCTTTCCATCAACCTGTATGTCAAAGGCTGTCTTGACTGCACCATTGTATCATTCCACATGTCTATACCAGTGGAATCTTCTTCAGAATGAGGTCCAGATCCTGAATGCCAAGCCGCACAAGTAGCTCATTGGATCTGGTGGTGACAATGTCTTGCAGCGTGACATTGCAGATCTGTCTGATCATTGCCCTGTCATTTCACTGCAGACGTTGGAGGTTTTGCTTTGTCAATGGCCAAGTCATGCTGGCTTGGAGCATTGGGCTCCTCACACAGTAGTCGGTAGGTAGTAAAATGGACTTATGATATCTGAATATTTAGAGAAAACAGTGTTTGTTTAACCCTTATCCTGCTGAATAATTTAATTAGCCACACTCATTTCTGACTATCAACCAATCAGATTACATCATATAATGTTTTCATTCAAATTCACAAACTGAATGACAGTGTAGATCCTGATCAGATGGTTTTTTAGAAGCCTTCTGATCTGGATCTACACTGTTTGCAAAGGTAGGGGTTGTTGTGAACAGCAGGATAAGGGTTAATTAAAAATATATTTTGAATATAGATTAAAAAAAGAGTTTATGCTGACAATTTGAATAGTGACACTCTATCCCCTTTTCCTGTAACCAACATCATGTTATCCCTGTAACAATAACTCAAACTTAGGGGAGAGAAACCTATCTCCACTTTCGACAAGAACAGTTTCACCAGTTCTCCTTCTTCATTCAGTTGATGTATTGAGACTGGACATCCTACATAAATATATCCTTGTTCATCACAACATATTCCTGATGGTTGTCGAATTCCTTTGTAGCGGAATAAAACTTCACCGTCATTATGTAATCCTATTACAGATTTTGAGCCCTTATCAGAGATGATTATTTTTAGGTTCTTTGTGATAGCAATGTATTCTGGACTTATGAAGAGATTATTGCCTTTGTCATCCTTAATAATCTCTTGCTGTATATTGCCACCAGGGGTCAGCAAAGCTACTTGCCCTTCAGTATTCGACATTTTTACTGACAGTGCTTTACCATCATACCTATTAACACTAATGCCTTTGCAAATACCACTGATTTTGACAAATCCATTTCTTTTAAGAATTCCGTTATCTACTTGAATCTGTCTTATTCTGTCTGGAAATGTTACATACGCAAGAGGGTAATGATGAGAGCAGCTGACATACTGTGGTGTGGTAGGAAAGTCAAGATGTGTTAAATATTGAAAAAAGCAATCAAAGAGCTTGAGTCTGTTATTAAATGTATCAGCTAAAATTATGTCCCCTGATGGTAGAAATGCTGCACTTTGAATAAAGCAAGATTTCTCCTTATAAAGCTTGACACTATATTTTCCTTCAGGAACAGCCCATCTCTCACAAATGTAATTTGCTACTTCTAAATCTCTCTTTGGCTTCTCAAATTGCTTAGGGGGCTTTGGGCTTGCAGCTGCTGTCCCCATTATGCAGTAATCTCCAATTTGATGATTGCAGCCTCTGCTTAACTGTAATGTTATTCCAGTCTTGTGACGTGCCGAGAAAGTTCTGTCATCAGGTTGACTCACAGTTCTGGCCCGCTTACTCCTGTCTTGACCCACTCAGTCATTTTAATACAACCTTCCTGTTAGTTTGCATGATGTAATATACTCTTCATGTCCTCTTGTTTTCTTGTAGAACTCACTATTTTGTGGAACTCTTATATCAGTTTGCAGAACTTTTATTTCCATTTGCAGACCTCTTATTTCAGTTGGCAGAACTCTTATTTCATTTCATTTGGCAGAACTTTTTTTTTTTTTTTTTAATTTGTGAAACTATTTTATTTCATATGGAGATTTTTTATTTCATTTTGTGCAACTCTTTTATTTTAACTTAAAAACTTTTTTTTTCCAGTTTTTGCAACTCTTTTTAGTCTAACTTAGAGAACTTTTGATTTCAGTTATTGGAACTATTTTATTTCACTTTGTAGAACTCTTGCATATTTTAGCAGTCAGCATTAAGATGGCAGCCACACTAGAATGGCTGTAAACTAAGTTCTTGTCTTATTTGAAACCTACTTTAGTAATTTGTACCTAGAAATTTGTGATTTTTATTAAGAATTAGTTATTTTTATTAAGAATTCCTTTATCTACTTGATAACTTTTTTCTTGATTTTATTAACTAACACTGCAGACTGGAACAGAAATGAGATATGCTGAACAATATGTGAAAGTACACTCTCACCCTATATCAGTTTTCACTCTATATCAGTTTTCCTTCATTGTTCCTTGCTTCACCAATTCCTTTCTTTTAGTGTGTTTTAGTATATGTCTTTTGTAATGCCCTATAAATTCTGAACAGTTTGAAATTCTATCTTTGTAATACTTCTATTACCCATCTGACCTTTAGCGCTCTCTGGGCAAATTCATTATTGAAGAGTTTGATGGTGATGTATTTTTTTCCACAGAAAACATGAATTGACATAATAAGATGTCAAATCCTGTTTACTGGAAAAATAAGAAAAATATTTCAAAATGTCTGCTGAAATTTTTACCCAACATGCTAAACATTAACCACTAACCCTGTCTAGACAATATTAGCAAATGACAAAATTTAACAAGTATTTCTTTTTGTCTTACATTTTCCAGTTGTCAAAGTTTAAATAGTTTCATCACGAAAACATGTCTATATAATTTTGACCCCCTTAAACCCCACTTTTATACAGTAAAACTGGGGTTTACAGGGGTAAACATTATTTTTCTTATTTCTGCTCAAAACATAGATTGTGGGTACTTATTAGAACTGCCTCATCGAGGTGGTTCTAACGAGTACCCACAATCTATGTTTTGAGCAGAAATATGAAAAATTTTAGAAATTTTCATCTGAAAACTTTCATATTTTTGGTGGTAAAATTTTCAGTATATTTGAATAGGCGTGTTTTCATAATGTATCAAGTTTTCATTAGAAGAGAAAATTTGAATGAAATGTCAAAACTATTTTTTTTTTTTTTTTTTTTATATATTTAAAAAAAGCAATTACTTAAAATGTTAGATATCCTTTAAATTCAGACTACTTAAGATTAGTAATGACCCACATATGGTGTGAACTTAACATTTACCACTGGATAAAAATTTCAGCAGACAATATTTTAAAATATTTTTTCTAATTTTTCCAGAAAATAGGCTTTGACACTTCATGCAAAATGTCTCCCTGGGAGACAATTTACATGAAATACCAGCCTATTTTCTAGAAAAAATAATAATAAAAAAAAATAATCAGTTTGTAGTCTGCTGAATTTGTCCAGAAAGTGGAAAAGGTTAATCGTAGTCTGGAGACAACTAAAAGTGTAATTGGCAAACAGGGCAAATGGCTGCGTCTGTTCAGGGTCTCCACTGTTTGCAAATAGTTCAACCATTTTTCTCCAGGAATATCTAAACCACATAATCTGACACACCTAAAATTGAAATTGGACTCGTCCAATATATAATGCTTGGGACTTCCTACAGTCTAAATTGGGTTAACAATGAATCATTCAGAGTCAAAGGATTAATTGACAAAATGTACATACCAGATACTCTGATGCAAATGACCCTCATGGGTTGATGCATCTTAAATCCTGACCGTATCATCACCAGATATCATATCAACATACAGTCGAACCTCGTTATCTCGAACTCACTTATTTCGAATTACTGCTTATCTCGAAGTGAAAATCTGGTCCCTGTTTTAAAATGAAACTATGTCTATAGGTAACAAAATAATGTGGAAAAGAGGAGAAATTGCTCCTAAGGAGCAATTTCTCCTCTTTTTCACATTATTTTATATATATATTTCTAACCAGGAGTCAAATTACTTATTCATTTGTTAAATGTGGTTGTTCAATTTATTGTTTTCCTCACTCTCTCAACTCTGATATGTCGAGGTACGGATATCTCGAAGTGTTTCAGTGCGTCCCTTGGAATTCGAGATAACGAGAGTCGACTGTACATATTTGTACATAGAGGTCTCTGCAAACCTTGTAGATCCAAATCAAATGCCACAGAATGCAGCTTCTGATCCCAGTCTGCACTGTTGGCCATTTAGCCACCTATGTTTTAAAAAACATCATGGTCTAAGGTAAAGGAGTCAAAGATGTCCAAGTACAAATTTAGGGTAATTATAGTAGGGATAAGTATAATGGTATTTGTATTTCTGAACCAAACTTAGTTGTGGGTACTCATTAATTCACCAAGACAATGCTAATAAGTACCCACAACATATGTTTTGAGGGAGAAATATGACAAATAATACAGTAAGAACTATTCTGGAGCCCTATTTCAAAAACATAGATAAACCAACCAGATTAACCTATTACTAATCTCCCATGAACCCCATTTCTGTAAGACTTTTTATGCCCCGCCATAAAAAGTGGCGAGGGTATTATGTTATACACTCCGAAATTTGAAGTGTCCGTACATCCTTCAGTACTTCTATCAGTCCTGTCTGCTCTATAACTCTATACCATCCGAGCTATTTTTATTAAACTTCATATGAATGTAAAGCACTATTCTTGCATAAAATCCTATGAACATAGCTGTTTGAAGCTATTCTTGAATGGACCAGAAGCTGTGTTCAAACAACAAAACCCATCTTCAAATCCTGAAATTCATGTGCTGTTTGAACATGGATTTTAAACTTTTGATATCACAAGATGGGCCTTGCTTTGTTTACATTTGAGCGACGTAACATTATTGGCCTGAATGTAGCATTTTAGAATTTTATGATGACATCAGAGGGTCATTGCACAACTGGAGTCATTGTAAAGAACATTCTGAACTAGCAGCCATGTTGGTTTGCCATCACATTTGAAGAGTTTATATAGAGCTTTGGGGCATTTTCATCACAATTTGCCATTTGAATCGTAAGTTATGCAAGAACAACAATCATCCATGGTTATTTTATTGCAATAACATTTGCCGGATCCCTCAAAAGATATTTTATCAGTCGGCTTAGGCGCCCCATGCTCAAACAGCTTACTCAGGATCCCACAAATGTTAATGCATGAAAAACCATGAGTGATCCTTATATGAGATGCCATGAAGAACACATGAACCATAACTCTGGTCTGCCTACTTTTGAAGTCATTGCCCTTTGAACATTGAATATAGCCATTTCTACCATGTACTTGTGTCTGCTATTTAAGTTGAAAACCTTCCGAGATATTTTCACGAAACTTCACGTAAATGTAAAGCAGTATAAGACAACATGCAGAACATGAACTGTAACTCTGGTTTGCCTACTTTTGGAATAATTGCCCTTTGAACAGTGAACATAACCATCTACCGTGTACTCCTGTCTGCTCTGTAATTTGAAAATATTCCAGATATTTTGATGAAACTTCTCATAAATGTAAAGCACTATGAGACAACATACAGAACACAAAAATTGTAACTCTGGTTAACCTACCGTACTTTTGGGGTTATGGCCCTTTGAACTCTGAAACTATTGATTTCTGTTGTATATTTGTGTCCACACTGTAACTTGAAAACTGCTTGAGATATTTGCTTGAAACTTTATACAAATGTATATCACCATGATACAATTTGCAAAATACAAAAACCGTAACTCTGAGTTACCTTTTTTTTTTAGTTACTACCCCTTGAACATTGTCAATAGTGATCCAAGTCATATACATGTGCCCTTTCTATAACTTGAAAATGGTTTCAGAGATTTTCTTGAAGCCTTGCAAAAATGTAAAGGGCATAACATGTAGAACATATTTTTTTTTTGAAAGAGTTATGGCACTTGCTTGATGTAAGTGCAGTGGCAGGGCATGGTGCAGTGCTCCCAGCACTTCTGTTTTATCTGTTTTAGTCTGAAGACCCCCAAAAGGATAACTGGCAAACAGTGCAGACCCAGATCAGATGCTTCAGAATGCAGCATTTGATCATGGTCTCTACTGTTTGCAGATAATTGGCCATTTTTCTCTATAAATATCTAAATCACTTAGCCTGAAATGGCATTTTGCATTTGCGTGAATTGGCATATCTTTTCTGCATTTTTTTTCTTCATTTGTGCAACTTTTCGCATATCATTTGGGCATATTTTAGTGCCTAGCAATTATCTTATTTTAAAGAAGTTAAGGGTACTTAAAAAGTAATTAAAAACAGTTGAAACATTAACCTTCTGTTGGTTGAAGTAGTTATGTGTTGTTGAAAGAATTTAAGAAAATCTCTGTTTGATACCCATCCAATAGCCAATTTTAAGCTTTACCAAGATGGAATCTACAGCACTGAATAGTGGCAAAAGAAAAATGATATTCCATATGGTATAGTAGACATCAGTTTTTGGTTTAAAAGAAAATACAGGTGAAATCTGGTAAAAGTTGGGCAAGTGGTTTCAGAGCAGATGTAGGATGGATAACTCACAGGGAACAAATTTTTATCAGAACTAAAAAGCTTTACCAGATTTCACATGGCGCCTTCTGCTGAAGGCATATTGACAATGTGTTCAAATGGTTCCACCATTTAACAAGATGGCCACTATGCCCATATATGGTAAATAAAATGCTTAAATTTATTCTCCAGAACCAAGAAAGCTGTAAGGCTGAATCATTGTATATAGCATCAGGGACTCAAGATCTACCAAGCTGCTCCAGATGATGATCCTAGGATGACCTTTGACCTTTTATGGCAAGGTCAAATTTTTGTCTTCATACAAATTTTGAGAAAAATCATTTTCTCAAAATGAATTAAAAAAAATTTGGCTTAAATTTATAGTGTATGATTAAAGTAGTAACACTTTAGTTACATTCAAAATGTTGTCCCCTGGGAGTTATTTGCCCTTGCCTATAGGCTGTATACATGTATAAAATCGTGTAAACCTTAAAAGTCTTTTTTTCTGACAAGTTTTTACCAGATTTCACATGGGGCTTTTGTCGATATTATCAATTTGTTCAAATGATTCTGCACTATTGAAAAGGTAGTCACCATGCTGTATCTTAAACATCTTCTCCAGAACTAAAAAAATCTTTGAGGCTGAATCTTGGTATATAGAACTGGGGATTCAAGGTCTACCAAGTTTGTTCAAATGATGATCCTAGGATGACCTTTTACCTTTTTATGGCACAGTCAAATTTCTGTCCTAGTTGCTTTGGCAGGATGTTGCATAGCATCTGCAGATATGCAATGGCTGATTTACTCAGGTGAAGGGACATGGGCCTCTTTATTTATTTATTTATTTATTTTTTTTTTTTTTGGCAGAAAAGGGGGAGTGGTGAGGTGCATGCATTGATAAAAGTGACAAGGACCTGTGCCAGAAGAAGCCAAAACATTCTGCTGGCCCCTAAATTTAATCAGTGCTATAGTTACACAAAAGTAATGGTACATGTAACAGAGTGATTAAGACAAGAGGTTGTGAATGGTTATTATATGCCCGTTTGAAAAATGGGACGTATTATGTTACGGGGTATGGCGTCCCTCCGTCCGTCCGACCGTAAACTTTTTCGTTTACGGCTAACTCCTCCTACAGTTTACATCAAACCAAGCTGAAACTTGGTATATAGTTAGACCTTGATGTGGAGCAGCGCATATTGTTTCGGGGTAACAGTCCACCAAATGTTTGCAGAGTTATGCCCCTTTGAAAATATCTCTAAACTTTTCATTTCCAGTTAACTCCTCCTACATTTTACATCTGATCAAACTGAAACTTCATTTATAGTTAGACCATGATGTGGAGCAGCTCATATTAGTTCAAGGTTACAGTCAACCAAATTTTAGCAGAGTTATGCCCCTTTGAAAATTTCTGTAAACTTTTCGTTTCCAGCTAACTCCTCCTACAGTTTACATCCGATCAAGCTGAAACTTGATTTGTAGTAAGACCATGATGTGGAGCAGCGCATATTATTTCAAGGTTACAGTCCACCAAATATTAGCAGAGTAAAAAACCCCTTTGAAAATTTCTATTAATTTTTCGTTTCTGGCTAAATCCTCCTACAGTTTACATCCGATCAAGCTGAAACTTCATAAATAGTTACAAGATCATGTGGAGCAGCGCATATTATTTCGAGGTTACAGTGCACAAAATATTGGCAGAGGTATGCCCCTTTGAAAATTTCTGTAAACTTTTTCGTTTCAGGTTAACTCCTCCTACAGTTTACATCCGATCAAGCTGAAACTTCATAAATAGTTACACGATGATGTGGAACAGCGCATATTATTTCAAGGTCACAGTGCACCAAATATTGGCAGAGTTTTGCCCCTTTGAAAATTTCTGTAAACTTTTTCGTTTCTGGTTAACTCCTCCTACAGTTTACATCCGATCAAGCTGAAACTTCATAAATAGATACATGATGATGTGGAACAGCGCATATTATTTCAAGGTCACAGTGCACCAAATATTGGCAGAGTTATGCCCCTTTGAAAGTTTTTGTAAACTTTTTGCAACATATTGTTTAGAGGTAAAAGTGTGCAAATTTTATTTTAATTAGATCATGATGTGGAGCAGCGCATATTGTTTCAAGGTTACAGTCCACCAAATATTAGCAGAGTTATACCCCTTTGAAAATTTATATTAATTTTTCATTTCTGGCTAAATCCTCCTACAGTTTACATCTGATCAAGCTGAAACTTCATAAATAGTTACACGATGATGTGGAGCAGAGCATATTATTTTGAGGTTACAACGCACCAAATATTGGCAGAGTTATGCCCCTTTGAAAGTTTAATAGTGTGCAAATTTTATTTTATAATAGGTATATTTTTTGCATTTAACTAAAGTTATGGCCATATGGGTAAGTTATTTATTTATTTTTTTACAATTTTTGTTTTGTTATTGTTTGGTACGATATTGAAGTATGGGAAAAACAAATCAGCCAAAGGCTCATATGAGCTTATAATATAGCCATGCTTCTGTTATGTGTCCTCTGTCCGAAAGCACTTCTCCCTAGAAGCAGCAAACTTCTCCCTATTTTCCCAGGAGGGAGAAGTCACTTCTCCCTTAATTTCTGGGCCAGCTTGGACCCTTAATTAGGTTATAGTTCACCAAATATCAGCAGAGCTATGCCCCAATGAAAATTTTTAATTTTTTTTTTTTTGTAATTCCTCTTACAGTTTATATCCAGAGCACTGAATTATACAGGAGCCAGTTTATGTGCTACATCTTATTACTTGCCACGGGCATATAATGCCCCGCTTGGCGGAGTTCTTGTATGAATTTGGAATGCCATTTTAACATTTGTTTGTTCAGTCAGATATGACATTGTATTATTTTCAACAGCTACCATTAATTCTGCATTCTTCAGCTTTTCTTTCATAAACCTGGTAGATTTGTGGCCTGTTTATACCCCGCCACACACTTATAGTGGTGTGGTAGTATGGTGTCTCTGTGGTTGTCTGTGTGTCCGTCTGTTGTACATCAGTTGGTCCATCCCTATTCAATATCAATGGAATTTCACTAAACTTGGTATGTGCGTTCATATCAAGATCTGCTTTGGGATTCGTAATGGGCAAATTTCATCAATTTTTGACAGAGTTATCTGCCCGCAACACATCTATATTTTAGTTTCAGGACAATAACTTGAGTAAATTGCAATGTATTGTCACCAAATCTGATATGTGCATTGATATGGGGATCTGGTTTGGGATTGCTCATTGGCAAATTTTGTAATTTTTTTGTCACCCTGCGACATGATAACGGCGGGGTGTTTTCGTTTCATGTTTTTATTTACAAGGGAGACAACTTTTGTTTCTTTCTGTTTGTTTGCTTTCCTGCCCACCAAGCCCCCTTTGGAAAGGGGTCTACCCTAAAAGGGAAGAATTTGCTCCCAAAGGGTGCAAATTCTTTCCTTTTAGTGTAGATTCCTTTTCAGAAGGGAAGCAAAAACAGCTTCACAAGAGTTGCCTCCCTTAAAAGTGTATTCATTCACCTGAAGATTCAGCACTTTCTTGGTAAACTGAACACAAGACAATCAAGTGATATTTTTCTTTTCCCAGAAACTATAACTTTACATTTATTGTAGACTGAATAGACTCACCCACACTAAAAATATGATGAGTCCAATATCAATTCTAGGTATGTTTGGCTGTAAGATTAAGATATTCCTGGAGAAAAATGGCTAAACAATTTGCAAACAGTGGAGACCCTGATCACGTTCAGTGGCATCTGATCTGGGTCTGCACTGTTTGCCAATTACCCTTTTAGGGTTGTGCAGACAACAATGGGTTAAAATGTATCATCAAGCACTAATTGAGAGGAAAGGGTATCACTTGAAATTTGAATGAGTGTCAAAAACTACTTTCAGGGAAAATGCAAGAAAATGTTTTAAGATGTCATCTGCTGACATATTAAAAGGTTGCTTGCAAAGGTTAAGCATAGGTGGATGGTATAGAGATTAATGCTCTTGATTTGCAAGTGGAAGATCATGGTTTCGAACCCTGCTTGAGTTAAGAAAATATCCAGTCCATTAATACACCTAGCTCACACTCGATATGCCATGGGTTGAGTATATAGGGTGTCGCAAAAACCTGTGGACCTTTCTTTAAAAGGCTGTTGTTCCTTTATATTTAGATCAAATATCCATAAAATTTCACAAAGTGACCATATTGAACACTGTTGGAATAAAGCAAAACATGTCAGTAACCGTTATCTCATGATACTGTCAGGGTTACTGCCTTTGAATTTTAGGAAATACTCTCCGTTTTTCTAGAATTTCAGCATAATCTCACTTACTGCTTAACCCTTAAAGCGCCAAGAAAATCTGCATCTGAAAATGTCGTCTACTGCATCTTCTTACAGCATCTTCTTACAAACTTTTCAAACAATTTGCATATAGGCAAACAGTGTGGACCCAGATCAGACTGCTCCTAAAGGAGCGGTCTGATCTGGGTCCACACTGTTTGCAACAATGACTTTTAAAGTAACCGGCAGAAGACAAAGCAGACGACAATTGTTGTGATTGGCGCTTTAAGGGTTAATACTCAGAATCTTTGAATGCATGTTACTTTTCAGAATTCAGACTAAATTAATATTTTTAAATATCAAAATAAGGCTGGTAGAGAAATAAAGCATTTTGAACTGTCATGGGTTAAATATGATCTTCAAATTTCTGCCAAAGGCTTTATGGTCAAAATTATCATTTTTCAGAAATCTTGTAGACAATCATCTGGTGATGCAAAGCAAAAACAACAGCTTATTGGTATCCAATAACTGTCTGCTCCATCTTTTAACCCATTGTATACTGAATAGACTCTCCCACACTATATATTGGAAGAGTCCAATTTCAATTTTAGGTACACCCAGCAACGAGATTTACATATTCCTAGAGAAAAATGACTAAACTATTTGCAAACAGTGGAGACCCTGATAAAACACAGCGTTCTGCGGCATCTGATCTGGGTCTGCACTGTTTGTCAATTACCCTTTTATGGTTCTCCCGACTACAATGGGTTAAGCTTAGTAATCAGGATACACTATGAGGAAATGTTTCAGTTTTTGCTGCAAAAATTCAAGGTAAAACAGCACCATACAAAAAGGTGTATAATGTTTTGAGACATCCTAAAAAGTGGACAGGGAGGCACTTGGTAAGTGGCATCAAGTAAGCCATGAAAGCAAGGCTGTACAAACACATGCACATAACACATTTAATGCTGCCTCTATGTGCCTCAGTTATTTGGTAGCATTAAAAATCTGTACAACAATTAAGGTTAAACAAATGACAAAGTCAAGAAATATCAATTCACAGAAATTTAATTTTCTCAGATTAAACACACTGACAACATCACGAAAACATACCTATACAATTTTGACACCCTTAAACCCCACTTTTATATAGTTAAACTGGGGTTTACAGGGGTATACATTTTTTTTCTTATTTCTGCTCAAAAACATAGATTGTGGGTACTCGTTAGAACCGCCTCACCGAGGCGGTTCTAACGAGTACCCACGATCTATGTTTTGACCAGAATTATGAAAAATATCAGCGTTTTTTATCTGAAAATTTTCAGTTTTTGGAGGTGAATTTTTCTATATATTTGAATAGGCGTGTTTTCGTAATGATATAAATATATTTATATAAAAATAGAAAAGTAACAAAGATCAATGGATTAAGTACATACAACAAGGCAGTAACAGTCTGTTTTTAACCCTAAAAAGTGTCAATCACAAATGCAGCAGACAACACATTTTAATTATTTATTTTTTTTTATTTTTTTTTTTTTCATAGGAAATCAGTCTTAAACTTTTCATGTTAATTGTCTGCAAGACTTATTTTCTAAGAAAAATAAGACAAAATTAGAATGCTTTCTGCTACAAATTTTGCTTGACGCTTTAAGAGTTCAAGAGATTCGGTGTGAAGTGCTGGATTGTCATACAAGTAACTCATTTGACCAACCATCAGAGCCATATCACAGATGCCTAAAACAAGAAGCAAAAACATGCAAACAGTTAAGATCTAGATCAGCTGCAGAGTTGGGAGCAATGCAATGCACTTTGAGCAGCCGGAAATCTTTCAGAGGAACAGACACTATAAGAAGGGTCCAGATATGTTTTTTTGTTGTTTGTTTTGGAACTAAAAAATACCATAATAACCCTAAGTATTGGGACACCTTACCTACGTACCATACTTGTCCTAAAATTTGAAATAGTCCATTCTACTACCTCCTGATGTGTCTAAAATATTGCTGTATGTATGGCAAACAGTGTAGACCCTGATCAGATGCTGCATTGTGTGGCATTAGATCTAGGTCTGCACTGTTCACAAAGGCCTGAATGTCCCAATACTTAGTGTTATTGCAATAGTATTGATATTTTTCTTATGTTTTAATGAAAACATGTAGGTAGGCAATGGAATTACTTTTGATTTGCCAATTCTAATCCTTAATTACAATATACAAATTAATTAATACATTTTTTACAGAAATAAATTTTTTATCTGGATAAACCTCTTATCAAGAGATATGTCACAACATTTTAAAAGGTAGCACAGTGATGGTGCAGAAGACAAGTATACATTGATTAGTTTACTGTGAATTTCCTTGCCATCTTTTCCTTTCAAAAACCAGGTAATCAATTACAGCTCTGTATTCCAATTTAGATAAAAAGCTTGCCTTCACAACATGGCTATGTTTTACATCCAGGTACTTATCAATGAATAACCCAATACTGATACATTTTTTTTTTTTACACATACCTAAATTGGGTTTCAATAATGTGAAAATCATAGTCTTACTGATTAATTAAAAATCCATTAGCCTGGTTACTTGCTGAAAAGCCCTCATATAAAAATGGTATCTGGATGTGACAGGGAATTCAATGTTCATTTTAACAGAGAGTTGCCAAGCACAAAAACACTTCAGAGTGCTGCATCACTGAACTACACTTTCAAAGTGCTGTCACACAGAAATATGGTTTTAAAATGCTGCCTGAATGAAATATCACGCCCCAGATACATGACATGATATTCCATTCAGCTGCAACATACAGATACATGTACTGGGCTGAACTGTTCTTATATATTCCTAGCTCTACTTTTCTTAAGCAAAACAGCAGCTAGAACCCTTTTTAACCCTAGTCCTGCTGAATAAAGTAAGATGCCACACCCATTTCTAATTTTCAGCCAATCAGATTACTTGATTCAGACTGTTGATATAAATTCACATACATGTACTTAATAGCAAACAGTACAGATCCAGATCATTTGCCTTCTTCAGAAGCCAACTGATCTTGATCTACACTGTTTGCAAAGGCAGGGTATATCCTGATTTAGCCGGACAAGGGTTTAAAGTCTTTGGTATGACTCGGCCAGGGATAAAGCCCAAACCTTAATGTAACCTAGACATAACTGTGTTATGAAACTACAAATGCTAATTTTGATATTACATTATCACAAATTGTTTCTCAATGGAAAATAGTATTCATAAGAAAATGACATGTTAAGGAAGAGTATCTGTGATAATTTTGTAATGATTTTTCTTATTTTTCCATAAAAATATAAGTTGTGAGTATTCATTTAAGTAACTGTCCTAAAATTTTGTACACCAACTTTTTTGACAAAAAGACATAATTATGCAAAAAGTGCAGAACCAAATTAGCTTGTTTTTTCAGTGTCTCCACCATTTGCCATTTTACTAAGTATTTTGTGAACAAACACACAGATACACACACATTTAGGAAAACAATACAGAATAAAGTGTTCTAAATTTTAGGACTGTTACCACACACATTATCAATCTACACAGTACTTACAATTGTAAGTCGGCCAAGTCAAGTGAAACAATGCAGATTCATATAACCATATGCACACGCAAAGTCTCATCAGGGCATTTGTCCTCCATTGAAACATTCTATAGTATCCAATAATTCAGTTTGCAGACAGTGAAGGCCCTGATCAGACTGTGAAGATGCACAGGCTGATATGGGCCATCCCTGTCCGCATATGCCTAAAGACACATTTTCACTTGGCATGGCCAAATTAATCTTTTATCTGGTTTAACAACATTTTTTTTTATTCGATTTGGTATTTTAGCCATGCTGAATAAATTAGGATGCCACACCCACTTCTGATTTTTCAGCCAATCAGATTACTTGATCTAGGATATTGATACAAATTCACATACTTAATGACAAACAGTGCAGATCCAGATCAGTTGGCTTCTCTTCAGAAGCCAACTGATCTGGATCTACACTGTTTGCAAAGGCAGGGTATATCTGGGTTCTGCAGGACTAGGGTTATAACCCAGTCAACACTGTTAAGGTCATATGAAGCTGATCAGTCAATCTAATCACCCTTTTCCTGGGCATGCTTAGTCCTCCAAGAAGTTAACCATTACTTTGAGCAAACCATTTCACCAGTAACTGATAACTACCCTTTTTGAATCAATGGTAGGGGGAGAATGGCCATAGAAACTATTTCATGATCAGTTACCAAGAAAGTTACATGGTTGAGCTAGGATTTGAACTTGCGACCTCGGATATGCATTCAGATGCAAAGCCGACAGCACTGTGGAGCCTCATGAAGGCAATATCAAACAGTACCCACAACATATGTTTTTTGAAAAGAAAACAGAAAAATAATTACTGTATTTATTCTGATAATCACCCTGTGGCATTGCAATTTACAAATGGAGGGGGTAATTGTGCATGGCCTGAGATACGAGTATGTTTCCTCTCACTTGGGGGATATATTCACCCATTGTAGTCTGGAGACCCCCAAAAAGGTGATTGGCAAACAGTGCAGACCCAGATCAGATGCCGCAGAATGTGGCCTCTGATCAAGGTCTCCACTGTTTGCAAACAGTTTAGTCATTTTTCTATATCTAAATCTCATAGCCAGACATACCTAAAATTGAAACTGGACTCTTCCAATATATTGTGTGGAGGAGTCTATTCAGTCTACAATGGGTTTAAATAAATATGGTATCCAGATACCCTCTTTTCGAGAGCTATGGAAAAACAAGTCCTGGATAATTTACTATGCCAGTTTCTCTCTACCGTGGGGTTCAAGGAAATTCAGAACAAGCCCTCGATGATTCGCTATGCCAGTTTCTCTCTACCGTGGGGTTCCAGGAAGTTCAGATCTGGTCCCACTGCAACTATTCTGTAAGGGTTGATCGACTCCAGTGAGATCTGAAATTACAAATCATGAACAATGGGAGAAAAGGACCTTTAATTATGTTGTATGTGAAGAGCACAAGCTCAGATCAGCCCACACATTTGTGCAGTCTGAGCAGGACCTTCCCTGTTCATCAATGTAGTCTGCAGTATTCAGGAAGTCTGTAAGGGGGGACAAAGACCCTAATCAGACTGCATGAATGTCAAGGTTCATTGTTGGCTCATGTAATTCAGTCCCTTTTACTCATATCAGGTCACAAGTCTAAGATTAATATGAATTGGGCATGTGCAGTAAAACAGGTTATTTTTAAAACACAAAACAGCAGAAGCCCAATTCAACAAATGAACTGTGCATGTGTGCCATTTGATGAGTGTTGACAGTATATTCTAAAACGTCTTCAAAGACTGCATTTGGTAGATTTTCTGACATTTTGTATCGGGGAGACAACTTTTGTGACTTCTTGTTTGCTTTCCAGCATATCAAGTTCCTTCATAGAGGTCCACTCTAAAAAGAAAGAATTTGCCCCCACCCACAACCCTTTTGGGAGCCATTTTTTCTTTTAGAGTTTACCCCTGTTCCAAAGAAAGGGAAGCAAAACAATTTTGACAGTTGCCTCCCATGAAAGTATATCTTTTCCCCTAAAGAGTCAGTAAGCAACACTGAAGGCCATGATTATTAAACTGCTGCTTGACAGGCTGATGTGTGCCTTCGTTATTTGCTATGCCTTCATTGTTTGCTATGACTTCATTGTTTGGGATACCTTCATTGTTTGCTATGCCGTCATTGTTTGCTATGCCTTCATTATTTGCTGACTTCATTGTCTGCTATGCCTTCACTGTTTGCTATGCCTTCATTGTTTGCTATGCCTTCATTTATTGCTATGACTTCATTGTCTGCTATGCTTTCATTGTTTGCTATGGCTTCATTGTTTGCTATGGCTTCATTGTTTGCTATGACTTCATTGTCTGCTTTGCCTTCATCCTTTGCTATACCTTCATTGTTTGCTATACCTTTATTATCTGCTATGCTTTCATTATTTGCTATGCTCATCATTTGCTATAACCACACTGTCTGCTATTCCTTCATTGTTTGCTATATCTTCATTGTCTGCTCTGTCTTCATTGTTTGCTATGCCTTCATTGTTTGCTAATCATTCATTGTTTGCTAATCATTCATCGTTTGCTATGCCTTCAATGTTCGCTATGCCTTCTTTGTTTGCTATACATTCATTGTTTGCTATGCCTTCAATATACATTCACTGTTTACTATGCCTTCATTGTCTGCTATGCCTTCATTGTTTGCTATGGCTTCATTGTTGGCTATGCCTTCATTGTTTGCTTGCTATGCCTTCATTGTTTGCTATGCCTTCATTGTTTGCTATGCCTTCATTGTTTGCTATACAGTCATTGTTTGCTATGCCTTCATTATTTGCTATACTTTCATTGTTTGCTATGCCTTCATTTTTGCTATGCCTTCAATATTTGCTATGCCTTCATTTGCTACACATTCATTGTTTGCTATGCCTTCATTGTCTGCTATGGCTTCATTCTTTGCTATGCCTTCATTGTCGGCTATGCCTTCATTGTTTGCTATGCCTTCATTGTTTGCTATACATTCATTGTTTGCTAAGCCTTCATTGTCTGCTATGCCTTCATTGTCTGCTATGCTTTCATTCTTTGCTATGCCTTCACTGTTTGCTATGATTTCATTGTCTGCTTTGCCTTCATTGTTTGCTATGCCTTCATTGTCTTCTATGCCTTCATTGTCTGCTATGCTTTCATTGTTTGCTATGCCTTCATTGTTTGCTATGATTTCATTGTCTTCTATGCCTTCATTGTTTGCTATGCCTTCATTGTCTGCTATGCCTTCATTGTCTGCTATGCTTTCATTGTTTGCTATGCCTTCATTGTTTGCTATGATTTCATTGTCTGCTATGCCTTCATTGTTTGCTATGCCTTCATTGTCTTCTATGCCTTCATTGTCTGCTATGCTTTCATTGTTTGCTATGCCTTCATTATTTGCTATGATTTCATTGTTTGCTATGCCTTCATTGTTTGCTATGATTTCATTGTCTGCTATGCCTTCATTGTTTGCTATGCCTTCATTGTCTTCTATGCCTTCATTGTCTTCTATGCCTTTATTGTTTGCTATGCCTTCATTGTCTGTTATGCCTTCATTGTCTTCTATGCCTTCATTGTCTACTATGCCTTCATCACAATAATTTTTTGGGGGTGATACATGTACTGCTGGTTACTGGTACCTGCATAATGCACTTTTTTATACATAAAAAAGGCTTTTAACTTTTACCACACTCTTGGCTTATTCAGCAGTCAACAGATTTATGATTTTTGTTTCATCTTTCTTAAAAAGTAGGTACTGACATTTCATGCAAATTGTCTCCTGAGGAGACAATTCAAAAGACAATTTGCATGAATTGTCAAAGCCTATTGTCTGGTAAATATGGAAACTTTACTTGCACAAGCCTAACACTTACATAGTAATGTTTCATGATATGTTCTTGATCAACTGTGTCACCAATACCCTTGGTCTGATACAGGTCTCTTGTATAGTCCCAGATATTAGGGTACTCTATCAATTTTCTCTTGTTACACTGAAATGATAAGATGCAAGTATGTTATATTAGTCCTGATAATGTAAGCATTCTGTTTTGTCTGTTTTATGGAGACTATTCTAATGAATACCAACAAAAAATACTTTGGTGCAAAATAACAAAAACAAACAATATCCTAAAGTAATTCAATTATTACCTTATCTGGAGCCATGTAAGTTAAGGCCTTATGTGAAACAAAAACATGATAACACATCCTTGTATTTAGGCCCCATGTATCCCCATTACATATAACAGAAACTGAGGTATAATGGCGTATACAATTATAAAGGAATTTTCACAATCTTACAGTTTTTAAATCTGATTTTAATTTGAACATTATTTCCATCAATTTTATACCGCATAAATATTTCTTGATATACTTAACCAATTTCTCCATTCATCTCCATACTATAAAATGAAAATGTATGGGCTTACACAGCACTAGTAGATAATAGGGATGTTCAGATAATTTTTTTTTCTTATTTCTCCATAAAAATATATATTGTGGGTACACATTAGAAGTGCCTCTAAGGCACTTCTAATGTGTTCCCACAACATATATTTTTATGGAGAAATAAGGAAAATATCTATACATTAGAAGAAAACATTTCACACAGGTGTATTTCACATAATAACTACCCCTTATAACATAATAATAACAACAATACTTACCATATTCTACCTATTTTTTCAAAATAAGTAGGAAAAAAAAACTTGTAAAATATCCACCAAATAAGACTCACTTTAGAAAAAGATCAGTAGTTAACTTCATAATAGGATTATTTAATGATGCTTGAAGTGATATTTTTTTTCTGATTTTCTTTATAATATCATATATTGTGGGTACTCATTTGAATTGCCTAAATAAGTCTATAAAAGCATGTTTTTTGGTACTCATTTGAATTGTCTGGACTTGTTGAGGCAGTTCAAATGAGTACCAACAACATATGCTTTTATAGAGAAGCAGATGAAAATACATGGCTGTAATTTGAAGACTACAAAATGCTTGACTGTGGGCTTATAGGAGTATATGCAGCAATTAGATTGAATACGGTATTCAAATATGGACTACGGCAACCAGATCAGGCAGTGAACGAACATTTCCATTAATGACCATTAATCTTTTAGCATAATGTTATTAAATGATACAGTTTGAATCGAATGACAAATAACTGTATTATTTTCAAGAAAAAAAAAGAAAGTGATAAATATTTTATAATATTATCTGCTGATATGTAAATAATTCAGGAGGTCAAAGTTAACAGAATACTTGAAGCTAGCTGGATTTACAACATATGTAGCAAATACCTTGGTAACGCTGTGCTGCTTTGAACATGTGAAATAATGTTGTTGTGTTGTTGTTTTTTTGTTGTTGTTGTTGTTTTGTTATTGTTGTTGTTTTTTAAACAATGTGCCTCAATTTGTGTCAAAGTTGTACTGACTCTGGAAATATCATAAGGAATATAAGAATCTTTCATGGATGTTTGGTGCATACAGAAAAATCTGTCCCAAGAGTCATTGTCTGGCATCATAAGGCTTTGCTGAGTGATGGCAGACAGAGATCCTAGAACAGATTTTTCTATATTCACCAAACATCCTTGCATACCTATCAATTTCAAGAGTTTGTTGATCTTTTTTTTTTATTGATTTTCAAAGCAACACTTACTTCGATACACAATAAAGTTGATGTCCACCATCTTGAATGTTGACATCATTTGTAATGCCTCTTGATTTCAACTGAGCAGCTAAGCAATAGTTATGTGACACTCTATATAACCAAAGCATTGACTGACCCCACACATAATTTTTCCTTTTTTGTCTTACCCAGTAGCTAGGTTGGGTAGGATAAAAAAAATATCACCAGACTCATCATCATCATCATCCGATTTTTGATTAACTCGCAGGTACAGGGGCAACATCCACATAAGTGGGCCCCCTTCCAAGTAGCTGGCTTGCTGCATGCATGGAAGATCTCACACCATATCTCCAGGTATGTCTATCATGAGGGTCGATAGATGAGAGCTTCCACTCTCTGCAATCCCTCTCTGTCAGCTGCTTCCATGTCATCTTGGACCTCCCAGGCCCATGATTTCCATCAACTTGAATGTCAAAGGCTTCTTGACTGCACCATTGCAGCATTCCACAAGTCCATACCAGAAGAGCCTTATCTCCTTCAGAAAGAGTTCGAGATCCTCAATGCCAAGCCTCACAAGTAGCTCACTGGATCTGGTAGTGACAATGTCTTGCAGCTTGACATTGCAGATCTGTCTGATCATTGCCCTGTCATCCCACTGCAGACATTGGAGGTTTGGCTTTGTCAATGGCCAAGTCTCACTGGCATGGAGCATTGTGCTTTGCACACATGAGCTGTACATGTGGCCACATCTTTTGAAAGAGAGGAGGCAGGAAGAGAGAACTGGTTGCAGCTCCTTGAACTTCTTCCAGACAGTTTTCGTGTGTTGTGGTTGAAAGTTCACAGCCGCTGGCTGCTGAGAGAATGTCTCCTAGGTAGTAAAAGGAAGCTACCATCCCCACTTTGTCAGGTCCGACTTCGACTTCCCTATGTGGTTTGCCGTCCAAGAGGCATGCAGTTCCCAGCACCATTTACACCTGTACTGAATTTATTAGCTGCTGAG
Source organism: Anodontia alba (assembly GCA_964016985.1). Taxonomy (NCBI): domain Eukaryota; kingdom Metazoa; phylum Mollusca; class Bivalvia; order Lucinida; family Lucinidae; genus Anodontia; species Anodontia alba. The sequence goes on along the minus strand of OZ024824.1, from coordinate 40,663,062 downwards.
TCCAAGTAGAAAGTGCAAAGGTTATGCAGTTAAGTACATTTACCTTAAAAAGAACATGGTACACCCAGTCAAACCTCACAATGGTGGTAAACAGTCTGACATCTGCTTCTGTGATAGTTGGACCAGTCAAGAATCGACTCTTTGATAAAATATCCTCCGCCTGCAAGTTATACATAATTATTCATAAAACTGCAAAAATATTCTAGGACTTTGATTGGATAATAAGCTATAGACCTATATTCATGGGTGTTCTCTCCCTGTTCTTAAAATTGCAGACAGTCATTGCTGCGCGTGTTTTTAGCATGGAGCAATATAGGGATCCGGTTTTCCATCCATCTGTCCATTTGTCCATCAATCCATCAACATTAGCATCGATCCTAATTTCAACCATAATGTTCAAGTTCATTTCCAAAGAACTATAAAGGCTACAGTGATGATACTTGATATAAGCTTGCACTTAGGGATATGTGACCTCAACCTATGGTTCACAGTTCGATGACTTTGTAAATTTGCATGGCGCGACATAGCATTTGGGGGAATACTTGTTTAAGTTAGTGGCCCACACTAACTCAAATTTTAATCTTTTATTTCAAATGACATGTATATGAGCATGCGCTGGTATTTACAATAAAAAAGATTGGTTAACAGTTTCAGGGGAGACAATGAAAAAAAAATGTAATTCATGTAACTCTTGACTTACCTTATCTAAGTGTTCAAACAACTCTTTAACTGCTGTATCGTAGGCCTCTTGACTTCTCGCAAACCCACATCTATACACACCATTGTTTATGTTCCTAAAACATTTCGTAATTAACCTCAATATTTGGACACATTCACTCTTTACCCCACATAAGACCATAGCACTAGTTAAGGCGCAATTTTCAATCCAAAAGTATTGCTATTTTTCTTATTTCTCCACAAAAACATATGTTGTGGGTACTCATTAGAAGTGCCTTGGCGAGGTGCTTCTAATGAGTACCCACAACATATGTTTTCGTGAGAAATAAGAAAAATATTTACCGGATACCCTCCCTTATCTAGACCTATGTAAGACTGAATAGACCCCCACTCTATATATCGATCCCTTTATCGCAGTTCACTTTTAGGTACAAAATGTACGTCCAGCTATGAGAATTAGATATTCCCAGAGAAAACTGGCTAATTTGCAAACAGTACAGATCCAGATCAGATGCTGTGTTCTGTGACATCTGATCTGGGTCTGCACTGTTTGCCAATTACCCTTTTAGGGGTCTCCAGACTACAATGGGTTACACATTGTTCTATTAGCTCATATGCTCAGGACTTTATGTCTGAACATTTAAAGAAATTAAGTATTTATGACAGTCATATGAAATTTAATTTTCTTCAGACTGCAAATTCACAATAAAATTACTCGGACTGAATACACTTGTAAGATTTTCTGCACCACATCTGCCCCATGTCTGCCAAGGTTGACAACTTTTTTGACTTCCTGTTTGATTTACTGCACACTAATCCCCTTCTAAAAAAAAGGCTCCAATCTAAAAGGAAAGAATTTGCTCAAAAAGGTAGAACCCTTTTTCAGAAGGGAGACAAAACACTTTTAACATGGTTCACCAGTGTATCAATCCTCCATAAGCCACCTGTTATAGGACATGATAACTTGCTTGAAACAAAAGCTGATCTTATTTTCCCTTGGTACTGAGACAGAAAGGCATAAGCAAATACTCTAGACCCTGATCAGATACTGCAAATGCAGCATCTTATCAGGGTCTACATCAGGGCTCTGGAAATTTTGAAATCTGAATTGGTCCAGCCGATGACGATGACGTCATCAATGAGCCCATTTCCCCAAAAAAAAAAATATGTGTATATCACCTGTCACGAAAACTAATGACAATTGGCAGTCCTATAACTCCTTTTAAATAATACACCTCAACTCCGTTATATGACGGAAGTCCGGGTACAACGAGCATGATCAAAGCTGGCGTCATCAATAAATACAGTCAGGTATGTAAAAAGAAAGAAAAAAAAAACAAAAAAAAAGAAAAAAACGGTTTTGTTGTTATTTCCACCTCCGCAGGGTTTTCCTAAACTATTTATAAACAAATGATTCCCGTCTTGTATAAGCGCGAAGACGGCGGGAAACAGGAGAGACGGAACAAAACGACTTTCATGGACCTAATTAGGTCTAATAAAAAAGGCCTGCGCCACGGGCGGTTTTGCAGTTTTCAGTGTTTCAAGATTTAATCAGACTGCTTAAATTTTAAGCACTGACCAATCTTGCCTAGCGCAAGTGGTGCATTACTTATTTTTACTGTGAAATCTACCTTGAATTATACTCGCGTGTTACGGCAATCAACAAAAAAAAAAAAAAAAAGAAGCAATCAATTATACCCAGATCAGATGCCGTTGTATGCGACATCTGATCAGGACGTACACGGTTTGGGAATTTATTTATCGAATCTGGGACCGACAAACCGTGTTGATCAAAACAAAAAAGAAGAGGAAGAAAACGGGTGCGTTCAAGCGGTGCATTCTTTTATCATTCTCAGTAAAGCGACCTTTGATCTTTTGGACACGCCGACTGCACCTGGATGTTTTGCAGTCTCAGTGTATTCACACGTGTCACACAAACGGATTAATTATCAGACTACCGTTACTGATGATTCGTGTTAATCGCTTGTTTACCGCACAAAGGTCAGTGAAGTGTTGATTTTTTGACAATGTTTGGATAATGACGTAATTAATTTGTGCTGCGGGTAGGTTGCCGTTATTCAGCTGTCTCTCCAATATACATGTCAAATGACCGTTTAGAGCCTTTTAACTACCATAATATCGCATTTAAAAGGTGCGCGGACGTTGTCAGTTTGGAAAGACTAGACCGTTTGTGATTTTTTAGACATCATTGATTTGTGAAAATTGGTTGGTTTGGGAAATGTTGGACTGATTTATTAGCGTTTTGGGGTGTTTGAAATCGGTCCAGAATTCTTAATTTCGGTCCAGACCGGCTATTTTTCCGGTTTTCCCGAGCCCTGGTCTACATTGTTTGTAACTCATTGAGCAGTTTAGACACATCAGCAAGTAGTGAAATGGACTTGTTAGCTCACCTGAGGACGAAGTGCTCACAGAGAGCTATTGTGATTGGTCATTGTCTGTCGTCCACCGTATGGCGTCAACAATTGCTTTAAAAGCCTACTCCTCCTACATAGCTAGGCATTGACTCGAAACTTGGTAGGAAACATCGGGATGACTTGTAGATAAGAAATTGCTAAAATTGTTCCGATCAGAAATCCAAGAAGGCCGCCGTGGCCACCATCTTGAAACTCTATTTTTCGCTTCTTCTCCTGAACCGAAAAGCTAATTGACTTGAAAAATTGGTAGGAAGCATCAGGGTGACTTGTATATCAAAAGTAGCTAAAATTGTTCTGATCAGAAATTCAAGTTGGCCGCCATGGCCACCATCTTGAAAATCTATTTTTAGCTTCTTCTCCTGAATCAAAAGGCCATTTGACTTGTTAGAAAGCATTGGGGTGACTTCTATATTAAAAATAGCTAAAATTGTTCCGATCAGAAATCCAAGAGGGCCACCATGGCCACCATCTTGAAACTCTATTTTTCGCTTATTCTCCTGAATTAAAAGGCCAATCAACTTGAAACTTGGTAGGAAACATCGAGGTGACTTGTGGATCAAAAATAGCTAAAATTGTTCCGAAGGGAAATCCAAGATGGCCGCCATGGCAGCCATCTTGAAGCTCTATTTCTTGCTTCTTCTCCTGAACCGAAAGGCCAATTAAATTGAAACTTGTTAAGAAGCATCGGGGTGACTTATAGATCAAAACTTGCTAAAATTGTTCCTATCTAAAATCTAAAGTGGCCGTCATGGCGGCCTTCTTGAAAATATTTTTTTTCGTTTCTTCTTCTGAACCGAAAGGCCAATTGACTTGAAATTTAGTAGGAAGCATATAAAGACCATTATTAAAGTCTTTGGTATGACTTGGCCAGGGACTGAACCCACAGCTGCTTGGACACATAGACACTTTACCACTGAGCAACTGCACTGTTGCAATGTAAGTCAGACATACAAAAAAAACAAGTTTACTATATATATACAGTGAACCATCATTACACCCACCACATTTGTTCAAAAGATGTTACCATTAAAATGAATTTGCTATTATAAAGAATGATAATTATGTAAGGAAGAAGTTTTGGTTCTTATTTCCTCACAGAACATATATTTTGTATATTTGTTAGAATTGCCTCAGTGAGGCAATTCTAACAAATATCCAAAACATGTTTCTAAAGTATTAAATACAATATTCTTGCATAATTTCTGATTAACTGTCACCTCCTGAATGATGGTTCGGTGCCAGTCAAATCATTATTATGACAAATTTTGTCATTGTATTGAAGGTTGTTATGCCAGTCAAATCATTATTATGACAAATTTTGTCATTGTATTGAATGTTGTTATGCAGGGGATGACTGTACTTCTCTATACTACAGACATTTGTCATATGAAACATACGGATAAATCCAGTCATTAAGTTGATCAATTCTGCTTCTTAAACCTTCTGGGTACAGATCCAAGTCTCTCTGCTCTTTGGTTTTACAGAATGCGTTAAACTCTGTGTTCAACATCCTAATTATTTCGCTTGACTCGTTGTTCACTACAGTCTGTCGAACCTTATCCCAGAGAACTGGCACTGTAATTCTTCCATCATATTCTTAAATATATAAGCACAGTTCCAATTTATCAGAAAAGCAAGAACAGAGGATTTGACTTTGGATATGTACAGTTTATTATAATATTTTGTTTGTTTATGTGTTTAAATTGGGTTTTATGTCACTTTCAACAATCTTTCAGTCATAAGACAATGGTGTCTGGCTGTTGCAGGGAGCTCAATGGTCACTTTTAGAGTGCTTCCACACTGAAATATCACACCCCAGACACTTGACATGATATTTTGCCCAATCACATTATACTGACACTGAGCTGACCTTTTTTGATTCCTAGCTCTACTCTATATATAAACCCCGATGCCCTGGTACCTGGTAACATTTCTTTGATCACTAAACCATTAATGTTCCAATATCCCAACATATAATGTTCCCACAAACCAGGTACTAATGGAATAAACCTTATATGTCTATAGATTTATACTTCCCAAATACCACGTTTTTATTGTTACATGCACACACACGTCACAGACTCTTTATAACACTATTGCTGTGATCCAAAGCAAACATCATGCTAGCTAGATGTATAAAAAAAAAATGTATAGATTATACTGAAAAAAAATTTCCATAAAAGGTCATTTTTCTATATAATTGATATGTTTTTGTTTGTATACTAAATCTTTGTAGGGTCCACCTTTAAACCATCTTATATCTAAAACCGTCTATAAAGAAACAATCTTACAATAAATTTAGCTTTAATAGCATATATTTGGATGTGAGTTTACTACCACAGTATGGCTAAAATATAAAAGAGGCATCAACAAAAATTACCTTAATATTTTTCAGTGAACCAAATAAGAGAATTAACCTTCTCCACTCTATGGAAAAATTCAGCACATGGCATATTGATGATAATTTTGATAGAAATAAGAAAAATATTTCAAACTATCATCAGCTGAATTTTTTATTCAAGTATTTGTTACAGGCCCAAAGAAAAAGTAGAAACAATTATCCCATTTATAAATGTTACATACTATACCTGGGTTTGCTTTGTGATAAACCTGTCTGAGGTATTCACAGCCATTGACAGTGTCAAGAGAACACTTGGGTTTCTGAAAAATAAATTGAGTAACACTGGATCTACAGTTCACTGCCAGTCACAATGGCAGTAGATAAAATGATAAAATTCTAAATCATTTTTTTTTTCTTAAAAAAATAAGGCTTCACATTTCATGATAATCATCAATTAGGCAAGATGCTCCTAACTGGATCCTAGAAGGAGGAGTAATTGATAATAATTCTGAGATGATTTTTCATATTTCTCCATAACATAATTATGTTGTAGGACGTAGGTACTCATTAGAATGGCTGCAACTAACTCCCATTACACAGATATCACTTCTAATAACATATATGAATGCATATCCAAACCGTCCAATGATAACGAGCATTTTGCATGCCTTTATTCATAGCTCTAAAAGTAGTATCCATGTAAATCAATATCTTTTTCATATTTCTCTATAAAGATATGTTGTGAGTACCTAGTAAAATTTCCTCAGCAAAAGCATCTTATCTAATCCTACAGACCATACACTGCTCTTCTCTGGGACTTGTATGCTCAATATACCATAGTGTGCAATATACCAACTCTGTTGGTGCATGCATAAGTCATAGCTGGCCTTCAGTTTTTTTCAACCAAACAGTTCTGATATTTTTCTTATTTCTCCATCAAAATATATTAGAAGCACCTCACTGGGGTGTTTCCAATGAATACCCTCAAAAAATGTTTTAATGAAGAAATAAGAAAAATATTATATGGCTACCCCGTCTTATCTGGAGCTTTGCTAAGAAGCACCAATCTCAGTCTTTTCATTTGACAGATGTGATAAAGCTGTCATATCTTCCTAAATATCTGCTCACCTAAACTCCATATCATACTACATTCCTCGTACTGTATTTCTAAACTTTGAACAGATCAATTTGACTACCAGGTGAAGTGTCTAAAAACTGCTCAGTTAATGGCAATCAAATATATGTTCATCTTGCTATTGGGCCTACACTATTTGCTCAAGCATGCATGTTGGTGCTTTAGATAAGATGCTTTTTTTTTTAAATAAAAAAATACTGATATTTTCCTTATTTCTCCCGGAAACAGTATAGCAGGTGCTTGTTTGTGTTGAGGTTTCACCGCCCAGTCAACCCCAGTGCTTGCATTAAGGGAAGTCTGGGAGTCAGACTCCCAAAAATTGCCCTGGGACTTCCAAAAATCAATGCCAGGAAGTCTGGGACTCCCAACTTTTAAAGATATTTAGTCATTTATAACAAAAATTTAGAATGAATTTATGTGTTATTTAGCTTAACAATGGCAGTTTTACTCCATAAATGTGAATTTAGGAATATTGAGGTTGTATTTCTGAAAGTGAGTGAAAAAATTTGATTACCAGGACTTCCAGATATTGGAGCTAGGAAGTCCTGGGACTTCCTGATTTTGACAGTTAGTGCAAGCACTGCAACCCAATGGGTCATGACAAGCACGGTTACCTAACCACACTTTTACTGGGCAGGCTTAGTCATCTAAGCGGTTAACCAGTATTATGCACATTCTTTCACCAGAAACTGACAACTATCCCTCTTGAATCAGCGGAAGGGAGAAAATGACCTTAGAAAATATTTCATGATCAAATCTTCATGAAAGAATAATGCCAATCCAGAGGGGGAACCCGCAACCTCCTGATCACCAGTCGGACGCGCATCCAACTGAGCCACCGAGGCCGACTCTGAGGCACTTCTAATATGTACCTGCAACCATATGGATGCTCTTGGTTTTCATTAGAAGTGTCTCAATGTAGGGATCAAACATGGTTTTTAATGCATTAACATTTGCCAGGTCCCGTGGGAGGTGCTGAAAACCGAGGCCGAAGGCTGCAGTTTTCAACACCCCCCTAGGGACCTGGCGAATGTTTATGCATTGAAAAACTATGTTTGATCACTATTATTGCATAAAAACTGAAAACATTTGCTACATTTCGCGTTATTTCTTATACTTTTTTGTTTCGCCTTTTCACCGATGTCTCGCGAACGTAATTTCCACAGACTATGCACATTCTAGGGCCGAGCAATACAACTCTCATCACGGCAGCAAATCTGTGGCCCTGGTATGATCATATTGAAAGTTGCGTAGCCGTGCATTAATAGCGCATGAATTGTCTTGTTAATACATGGCTTTTCGCCAGTTTATGGATGGCTGTTAATAACATGCGACACTGCTTTTTATGCAATAATGTAGAAATTCTAATGGGTATCCATGACATTGGCTTTGTACAGTAACAAGAAAATTATTAATTTGAATACTCTTTTTAACTAGAGCCCTGTCTGTACAAATATTTAGGGTAAATATGGTACCTTTGTGCCTGTCATGTCTCAAAATTCTATCAACTGACTCACCTTATCTGTGAAACTCCAGCCTTTCTCACCCATATACCAGTCTACGACAGTAATGGATATCACATCCTCCAAGCCTTTCATTTTCCTCACAATCAATGTATGATGGGCCCATGGACAAGCTAGGCACACATAAAGATGGTAGCGATTAGCTTCTGCTTTGAATCCTGTTGACCCATCAGCTGGAATGAATATATGTTTATAACATCAACACCATTTCACTTTTTACTATGTTCTATAAAACACTTAACCATTGCCATGCTGGATAAATTATGATCCCACACCCACATATTATCTTCAGCCAATCAGAGTAATTGATCCAGATTGTTGATAAAAATTCACATACTGACTGTGCAACATTCTGAAGAAGCCAACTGATCTAGAGCTACACTGTTTGCAAAAGCAGGGCATATCCGGTTTCAGCAGGATTGGTTCTGTGGTATCAAAACATGACTGTTTACTAGGAGGGGTTTGTTTATGCATTTTAATTTTTTGCATAGTCATACTTTCAGTAATATGCCACACAATATACAAATATTGAATTTTGAATGCTGATGGCGTTTTATTTTGTTGGTGTTTGCCAAGATCACCAATAGTACCAATATAAAGTGTCCACCCGATGTAAGTGTTTTGCAGTAATCAAACTGAATTGGTATCAGATGTAAGGTTCTAATAACACTGCGTCCTGGGTAAAAATTTCATTCAGCAGGTAACATGCTGAATTATTTTTTCTTATTTTTCCCAGAAAACAGGATTTGACATTACATGTAAATTGTCTCCTTAGGAGACTATTTGTATGAACTGACAAATCTTATTTTCTAGGAAAAATAAGAAAAATCTGATAGGTTTAAATTGTCGTCTGCTGAATCTGCCCATAGCATGGTAAGTGATAAAAAAAAAAAACCCAAGCTTTTATCTATCACTCAGTAAAGCACTAGACAAAAAAAAAAACTTTTCTGAAAGATGACGAAAGCAGAGTTGAGACTACATTATGAAAACACGCCTACTCAAATATAAAGAAAATTTCACCTCCAAAACTGAAAATTTTCAGATAAAAAACTCTGATATTTTCATATTTCTGCTCAAAACATACAGTATGAGTACTCTTTGGAACCTTCTCAGTAAGACGCTTGTAACGAGTACCCACTATCCATGTTTTCAAGCAAAAATAAGAAAAATAATGTATACCCCTGTAAACCCCAGTTTTACTATATAAAAGTGGGGCTTCAGGGGGTCAAAATTATATAGATGTTTTCGTGATGAGGTTTCCTTTTGTTATAAAATTTGCCTCTGTCTGAATGGCCAGCAATGGGGCATCCTCGGTAACCCAGGTGTGACCCATTACTATACTTCATTCAATGAATCTTGGACCCAATATACACTGGACTAATAACTATGGTACAGGTAGTATTTATTGGAAATATGTTGTCGTGGCTAAGTTTTCATAATTTTGCATGATGAAGTTTAATGCTCATATTTCATTTATTTCTCCAAATGTTTGAGATTTGTTTTCAAAAACCAATAATTCAATATATTACCTTTAAGACTGCAGCATTATTTTTAAGGAAAATCAAACATTTTTTGTAAACAGCAACAAGAAATCAAGGTACTCATTTTTGCTATTTTTGGCACTTTTAGCAGAAAATTATCAGAAATGCACCCAAAATGATGATATAACTTCAATTTTATTAATTGTGACTGAACATTTTTCAACCAAACCTATTAAAAACAATTTATTACAACTTCAGTTATTATCCAAAACAATTTTTAATGACCATAGTGCTGTAAAATAAAACAAGCCAAGACAACATATTTTTGCAGTTCAGTTAGTGACAAGTCAGGGTATTATTAGGTCCAAGAATGAATGAAGTATAACGTAATGGTCACACCTGGGTTACCGAGGATGGCAATGGGGACACTTTTCTGGATTTACACAGAGTGTTCAGGCATGACAGTTTAATTACTTAGATATTAATACATTGGAACCTCATTATAAGGTGGTTCATTATAAGATGAAATCATAGAAGATGGTTTAAACAGGGTTGTGGAAATATTAGATTTCATTACTTGTCCACGGACAAGTAAATGGTCAAAATCCACTTGTCCAACCAAAATTTACTTGCCCTCGGTGAGGCACTTCTAATGAGAACCCACAATATATGTTTTCTTCAAGAAATAAGATAAAATATATATCATAATCTGGATACTTTTCATAGCTAGAGCTATGAAGTCCAGGTAGAGCTACAAATTCCTTGTCCCAGGACAAGAAAATTGAAATTTCTTACTTGTCCTCAGGGAAATGGGACAAACTGGACAAGTCGGGCATGGTAATTCCACAGCCCTGGTTTAAAGGTGGATCCCAAAACTGTGTTACCAAAACAAAAATGTATTGATTATATAGAAAAATGACCATTTATGGTCATTTGTCTGTATAATCTATAATTGTTTGTGATGTCCAAACAAAATTTATAGATTATATAGAAAAATATAACCTGTCGCCAGACAGGATAGCTAGTCTGAACAGGCACTAGGGTGGTGGGGATGGTATTGTGCAAAATTTTGGACCAATATGTATAATCATACCAAAGATGAATCAAATCAGTGGTAAGGTCAGGAAATAATGAGGTCTTAAAAGTTAATAAAACCTTTAACATTTGTTAAACAAGGCCGCCACCCAGGGTAGTACAATAACTCTCTGTGAATGTTGTTCAGGTGAGCAAATGACCATATTAAATGGTCGTAATCTATACATTTTTGTTTGGATACAATATGGTTGTTTAGCTAACACTATCAGTTTTTGCTTTTATCCCATGGTATTGACTTTAAATATATGGACAGACATACCTGACCAAATGGTGAGGACACATACCAAATGGGACAGTGTAGACAGAAGACACAAACTGACCAACAAGGGTTGATGTGTCCTTAAACCCCAACACAATAAAAACCAGTGTAGACAGAGATACTATTTGCCATTCAGTGCTTTTAGACTTTAACTCTTGTCCTGCTGAATAAATTGATGCCACGCCCACTTCTAATTTCCAGCCAATCAGATTCTTTGATCTGAATTGTTGCTATAAATGTGCATACTTAATGGCAAACAGTGCAGATCCAGATCAGTTGGCTTCTGAAGAAGCCAACTGATCTGGATCTACTGTTTGCAAAGGTAGGGTATATCCGGGCCTCTGAGATCTGGGTTCAGCAGGACAAGGGTTAATATTGTAGCATTTTCTGGGTCTTGCACATAGTCAAGCACCGCAGTCATTCATCAAGGTACTATAACCATGACATGTGTCGCCACAAAAGCTGGCTTCCACAGCAAAACTGCAGAAGTGATCTATATACCTATTCCTTTACAATATCACCAAACAGATTTATCGTCATTGACCAAGTACATCTATCTATTCTTGGTTCCACCTGCGACTTACCTACATGTCTGAAAAATTAGGATAAATAAACCTTGGCCAGTTACTCTCTCACCTGACACCCAGTCTCTGAAGGCTGAAATTGATCGCAGAAATTCTCCCTTTTCACCAATGACAGAGTTAAGGGCACTAGTAGTCATTGTATAGGCTCTCTACTGGAAAGAAACCAACATTTGGGCTGCCAGCTGATAAAAGGGCCCTTTGGGCTGTTAAAATGGCAAAGCCAGACCAATTTGTGCAGCCACGTGTAGGGTCAAGATCTTTCCTGTTAGTCCTATATCTTCAACAAGGTCCCTATGCTGTGTAGGCGAACAGCAAAGATCCTAACCAGACTGTGCTGATGCAATATTTTCCTTACTTTTTGCAGAAAATAGGCTTTGACATTTTATGCAATTGGCATTGAATGTCAAAGCCTATTTTCTGCAAAAATTAAGAAAAATATAATCAGTTTGTTGTCTGTTGATTATTTCCAGAGATTGTTAAAGACTGAAGCACTAAACAGACCACATTCTAAACAAGATATCTTAGTTTTTCTGAGAAAATCTGACTTGACATTTCATGTGAATCATCTGCTACATGAAATGTCCAGCTTTATTTTCTCCTAAAAAAAAAAAAATTAAAAGTGTTGTCTGTTGTAGATGTCTTTACCGCTTTAAGGGTTCATCTTTAACCTGTTGAATTTAATTCTAAGCTATAACTCCAGATAAGGAGCGTTAATGCCCAGCCAATCAATCTTCTTATATCTCTATTGGACTGTTGTCGGCTTGACAGGGTTGCAACAGGCTAATATAGATATACATGTAAGCAGAATACTAGCTGTGAAGGTACTTACTTTTCTTATTTAATCATGAAAACATATTTCATGGTACTCACCTGTACCAGGTTCCAAATTGAGTCCAGGACATGTTTTTGTGGTGAATGAAAAATATTAACAGTTTTTGCTCAAGATAAAAAAAGAGTCTTATATTAAATATCTAAAGCCATGTCAGCAAATAGTATTTTAATGCTTAGCATGTTTGGTAAAAATTTCAGCAGACAACATTTTGAAACATTTTTTCTTGTTTTTTTGTTTTTTTTTTGTTTTTTTTTTTGTTTTGTTTTTCCAGAAAAAAGGATTTGACATTTCATGTTCATTTGCATCAAATGTCATCTTTTATATTCTGGAGAAATAAAAAAACTATCAATTTGTTTTCTGCCATATTTGCCCCAGAAAGTGGTAAAAAAACACATTTTTCAATAAAACACCCTGACATCTCACTGCTATAAAATGTCATCTTATGAGACAACCAGTATGAAATGGCGAGCCTTAAATTCCAAGGAAAATATTCATCTGTCATCTGCTAGTTTCACCAGTGTCATCCTACAGGAGACAACTGGCTACAATGGAAAGATTTTGCAGTCATTATGCATAGGGAGAAAACTTTTACAGATATGAAGTTACCTATCCAGTTTTAAACACTTGGCATGCTGGGTAAAAATTGCAGCAGACAGTATTCTAAAATATTTTTCCTATAGAATACAGGCTTTGACATTTCATGCAAATTGTCTCCTACAATTTGCATGAAATGTCAAAGCCTATATTCTGAGAAAAACTAGAAAATATCAATTTGTCATCTGCCAATTTTTTCCATAGAGAGGTAAGGTTCAAATCTTTCAAAAGTGGGGGCTAAAAGGACAGAATTTGCTTCTCCTTTCTTTCCTTCATGAGTAGCCTCAAATGAGAAGGTATGCAAATGTTTCCATTTCAGTGTTATGTCCCTTAGTGATGTAAGTAAGTAAGTAAGTAAAGACTTTATTTAAAGAGGGTTACAGCATTTAGCAAAATACATTAAAGTGCATATATGTAATAGCTAATCTTCCATGAGGCCCTCTATAAATGTACATGTATATACATTTGTACATCAAATAAACATGGTTATAAACAGATAGTATAAAAATTACAAGTACACAATGTAGTACTAACTCACTAATTTTACAAAATACATATATAAAATGAATAACTACAAGTAAAGGACCCTGGACTTTTCTCACCTGTTTTGAATACCGCTGGATCCTAAGTTTTTGGACAGGAGCAAACAGTGCATACAGTCAGACTACTATTGTTGCAATCTGATCAGGTCTACACTATTTAATTGCCTAAAGGTCTGCATCACGAAAACATACCTATATAATTTTGACCCCCTTAAACCCCACTTTTATATAGTAAAACTGGGGTTCACAGGGGTATACATTATTTTTCTTATTTCTGCTCAAAACATAGATTGTGTGTACTCGTTAGAACCGCCTCATCGAGGCGGTTCTAACGAGTACCCACAATCTATGTTTTGTGCAGAAATATGAAAAATATCAGAATTTTTTATCTGAAATTTTTCATTTTTTGGTGGTAAAATATACAATATTGTTGTATAGGCGTGTTTTCGTAATGATCTTTCGAAATTCATTAGTTTTATGGTAGTTCATACAATTTAAGGTGTACAAAATCCTAGAACCCTCACAGTAGTTACTGAATTCTGAATGTTTGAGATACTGATGGGAAAAAATAAGAATGAAAAAATAAGAATATTATGCATTTCAGTATAAAACAATTATTAAGTGGATATCTTGCCGAAACGAAATGCAAGATATCTTTGTATACTGAATAATTTGGAAAGTACACCAGAAACTCTGGGACATTTTATATTAGCTCATGTGTCTGTTTCCCTTTGCAACAGAATACTCCACTATGCCATAAATTCTTAGGACGTTACGTATTTGCCCTCAAAGCCCTAACCAAACCTATAGCAGACAACATTCTATTTTTTTTTTTTTTTTTGCTTATTTTTCAGAGAAAATAAGACTTGGCTTTTCATGTGAATTGTCTGCTAGATAGACAATTCACATGAACTGTCAAGTTATATTTTTCTGATAAAAAAAAAAAAAAATCAAAATGTTGTCTGCTGCAGTAGTGACTAGCACTTACCTGTTAAAGTTCAACAAAAAGTATGTCTGTGTGTAAATTGTTACATAAATGCAGTAAACCGATATTTATTGGAACACTCACTGACTGACTGAGATTTTAAAGCTTAGCATGGCGGATAAAAAATTTAGCAGACAACATTTTGATTTTTTTTTTTTCAACTGCAAAGATTTAGACTATCATATGGTAACCAATAGTGATAAATAACCAGTAAAGCGTAAAACAAAATTTGTAGCAGACAACATTCTAAAAAAAGTTATTAGATCTAATGTCTTTCAGGGCAAATCAGTCTTGACATTTCATGTGAATCATCTGCTTGGCAGACAGTTGACTCAAAAATGTCAAGACTAATTTTCTTTGAAAATAATAACAAAAAAAAAATCAAAATGTTGTCTGCAGCAGTTGCAACCGGTGCTTCAAGGGTAAATCAGGAACAAAATCTAGAACATCATTGAACAATTCACTCTATTTACCGTAAATGTCCTAAAATTTCGTACACCAACGTGTCACATCAAATGGCATATGCAAACAGTGCAATCTGATCAGGTTTTACACTATCATTCCACTACATATTTTAAGAAACCACTGCATAAAAAGCAAAATTTAGGCTAACAGGTACGTAATTAAATGTTCAAAGATTTTAACAGTTTTATTACATTGAAGAAAGTACAAATAAAGATTTTAAAATCGGTAGAAATTATAAAAAATCTTACGTGGTTTTGCATTGTGATTGTCAACTTTAAGCGTCTTACCTAACGATTACTGCTGACGCCGGTCCGAATTGATGGAATATTGTTTATCTGAACACCGATTATAGCTGTCATCCATTAAGTGCTTGCAATATATGATCGTTGGTGTCTATTTTCTACGAAAAGCGTTTGAGTTGTCAGGCGGTGTACAGGTAAATATGTTTTCAAAATGGAGACTCTAATTTCAGGAATTTGGATGACAATTTTCCTCGTTCTCCATGAAGTCAGTGGTGAACTTATACCAGGTACTCTTACGTTTATTCCGCCGAATATCTTAAATCTTTTTAGTAAGCGGGAAAGGGGTCGATACACAACTGTCTTTTTTTTCCCTAATTCCCCATGAAAGCAACGGATTTGACATTCAACCAAGAAGTATCTTTAAAAAGATAATTGTTGAAGGTAAACACTCCAAACTTCTTTATAATTTGACTTTCAGGGCGACGAGCAACCAACACTTCACCCGACAAACTGATTCGCTGTGATTGACTTGTACATGCGCAAGAGAAAATAGTGTGGGAATTTTGGAGAAGAATATTAGTCTGACTTGCAAATGACTCATAGTAAATACAATAAACTTCAAGAATGAGATATCTTTAAACTACTAACCTCGACAAATCGTATATTGACCCTTTAATTAAATTCTAAATAAAACATCGCAGAGGGCGCAGTAATATAAATTTAAAAAGGAATCGAGAAAATTCATCGACAAGACAACTCATTGACACGGTTTTTGGAGACAATTCACCGACACAATTGAAGACAACTCATCGACACTTTTTGAAGACAATTCACCGACACATTTGTTTGAAGGTAATTGGCAATCATAGGTAATTAAGGGTAATTATGGATAAGTGGTACATTGTATTTGACTGATCATACCTGTGAATGACTAGCCTACCTGTTCTGCCTGTCAGTGAACAGTCTCAGAATCGATTATTGGGCGAAGAATGCCGAAAGGTTTTTTTTTTTTTTTTTTTATTCTCCCCATCACATGATGCACAGAGGGTCGGGGAGGGCCATCCCTCCATGCATCTTACGATATATTGCTTACATACATACACTATACAGAACTCTGCTTAATGACATTATACTCAATCTACTATATATATATTTCTAATCATCACCCCAAATACTACAATATCTCAAACACTCATTCCTCAACAAACACCACTCACTGATGCACCCGAAATATGTAGGATGAGTGGCTAACATTGGAGCCAATAAAAGATCTTGCATTCTGATGTTGGTCCATATGTCTGCCCAGGTTTGACTTTCCCAATACACTGGGGGTGATCGCAGCAGTTACTAACTCTTCAGGTTCAAAGCTGGCCTATTAGCATATACAAAAATAAATTCTAGGAATGACAGGGAATTAATTTGTTTTCTAAAAAAGAAAAAAGACAGAAAAAAAAAACAATAAGAAATTAAGATTGATGATTTTGAAAAAAAAAAAAAAAAAAAAAAAGGAAAGAATTCTGTTCTGGACATCTCCCCAACAAGACCAGATAAAGCGACTTACCGTAATACTATTTTCAATTAAGTGTGTCAGGATCTCTCATCAAGCCATTCATTTCTATTAAAATGTTCAAAAAGGTCCCTATATTTTTGCCATTTTGTCTCAAAGGCATTCATTCTGTTGTTTTTTGTAGCAATGTGTTTATCAATTATGTATCCTGCTCTTAATTTGTGTTTCAAAGCGACAATGGATAGGGCTGAATTAAGATGTTTGGATAAATAAATATAGTATTTTGTGGTAATTATAATTTGTAAATCTGCTTGTGTAAGATTTTTACCTATATTAAAAATAAACAGTTCCTCACTAAGTGTTATATTGATATTATATGTTAATAACCATGTTTTTAATTGGGTAACTTGGCAAAGAGACTTTGTGTCTCTGCATGTCCAAAGCATATGTATTATATCTTCTTCCACCTGACAAGAATTGCATAATGGGCTTGGTGTAGCGTTTATTGTATAAAGATATTTCTTAGTAGGTAATAATCTATGGTTTATTCTTGTCTGAAACCACTGAAGATTTGTGCCTACATTTAGTTTAAATGGAGAAGAGTATATATTTTTCCATGTATCTTCTTCTATATCATATATATTTTCCCATTTACTTTGGGATGTAGGTTTATCATTATTTTTATTCAATATATTATAAAACTCCTTGCAACCTTTATTAGGTATGACAAACACTGTCAGGTATGTGGGAAGTATTGGCTGTTGTAACTTTTTAGTGAAAGTTTTTATATCAGTTTTCAGTTTTAGAAACTCTTTAACAGACCGTATTATTCCACTGACTTGAAGAAAATTTGTTTTTATACTATATTTAGTTTTCAACTCTTGCTCAGAGTAAAATTCACCACTGTTATTTATAATGTCGTTAATGTAAGTTATTCCTTTCATGTACCACTGACTGAAGAAGACTGGTTTACCCCCTATGAGAATGTTATGATTAAAAAATATAGGACTTGATAGGGCAAAATCTTCTGTGCTTTGTTGATTTAATTCAAGAACATTTGAGTAAGCTTTAATAACATCTTCCCAGAATGGATTACTGATTTGTTTAATTATGGAGTCTGCATATGCTTTCCCAAAATCAAATAGTTTTTTAAAGTTAATATTACTATTAAGATCTTTCCATTCACTGTCAGTTTGAATCCATCTTCTTAACCATGTTGCTTTCATGCTGCTGATGAAAGCTTGAAGATTAATCATCTTTAGACTGCCATCAGAATACTGTTTGGTAATAACTGTTTGCTTTATTTTTGCTGGGCCCTCCCACAAAAACTCATAAAATAGTGTATTTAATTCTTTAACAACATGATTACTTGGGTTTGGTAAAGAAGTGAAGAGATGGTTTAAAAGTGGCAAAAGGAGAGATTTAATTACTGTTATTTTTCCAAGTGGTGTTAGGTATCTTCGCTTCCAGATTTTTATGAGTGACTTTATCTTTTGTATTTTTTCCTTGAAATTGATATCAG
The DNA here is from genome assembly GCA_964016985.1 of Anodontia alba. Lineage (NCBI taxonomy): Eukaryota > Metazoa > Mollusca > Bivalvia > Lucinida > Lucinidae > Anodontia > Anodontia alba. The sequence goes on along the minus strand of OZ024824.1, from coordinate 40,644,842 downwards.
TGATTTTTTCTAAATCTACATGGAATTTAATACCAAGGAGCTTAAAATCAGTTTTATCCCATGATAATTTCCATCTAGTTTTAATAGTTGCAGAACTGAATTTTTCCTTCCCTATCCAAACAACTTGCGTTTTGTCAAAGTTTACTTTTAAACCTGAAATTATAGAGAAATCATGCAACACATTTAATGTTTCCCTTAGTGAATTCTCTGATCCATCTAAAATGACAGATGTATCATCTGCGTACTGTGATAGCTTGTATTCTTTATTGTTTATGAAAATACCTTTTATGTTTTTGTTACTTCTTATCAGTAGTGCTAAAATTTCAGCACATAAAACAAATATACTTGTTGAAACAGGATCCCCTTGTCGACATCCTCTCCCAATGTAAAAAAATGGAGACAAATTTCCTCCTTGATTAACTGCTAATTTGGCATTTTTATTAAGAACTTTAATCCAAGAAATCAAAGAGTCACCAAAGTCAAAGAGTTCCAAAACTTTATGTATAAATGACCAAGAGACAGAGTCAAATGCTTTCTCAAAATCTACAAACAAAAGCAATCCTTTTAGATTATTTTTTTCAGTATGATGCATAATATCATATACAATTCTTATGTTTTCCCCTAAGTATCTACCTGAAATAAAACCGGTTTGGTCTTTATGTATCAGTTTATTTAGAGTGCTTTTTATTCTATTAGCAATTGCCCCTGATCCAATTTTGTATACACAGTTTAACAAAGAAATTGGCCTATAATTAGTTATGAACTGACGGGGTTTATTGTCTTTTGGGATACAAGTTATTATTCCTTCCTTTTGTGTTACTGATAATTCTCCTTTCATGTAACCATAATTTAGTGACCTTAAAATGAAGTGACCCAATTTACCCCAAAATACTTTAAAAAATTCTGCTGTAAAACCATCTGAACCTGGACTGCGATTATTTGCCATTGCTTTTAAAGCTTTTGTGACTTCCTGGTAGATTAAAGTTCCTTCAAGTAAACTGAACTCGTCTTGACTTAGTTTTTTTATATCTGCATTAGATAATACATGTTTAAGATCTACATCAGTTAATTCTGCATCTTTACTAGAGTATAAGTTTTCATAAAATGTTTTGACTTCTCTTAAGATCATTGTTTGTTCATTAATAATGGTGCCATTGCTTTTTTCAAGTTTTGGTATAATTTTAGAAGTGTAATGGTGCTTTTCCAAATTACAAAAATAGTTAGTTGGTTTTTCATCATCTTCTATAATTTGAGCTCTTGATCTGATTAGGTAACCTTGCATTTTAGCTTTTCGAATTGTTCTCAGTTCTTCCCTTAACATTTCTATAGTTTCTACATTTTCCTCTGTGAGGCTTTGTTCAACTGATTCTATTTGTTTTATGAGGTCATTTTCATGTTGTTCATTTTGTTTCTTTTTATAACTAGAGTAGGATATTACCCCTTAATTCCATTAATAATGTTTCAAGAAACAGCTGATCATTGATTAAAAACTGAATTTCATTGTCAGGTATATTTTTAATATTTTCCATATTATATACTGGCAGAGCATATTGTGTTTTAATTTCGGTTATTTTATTATTAATTAGGTTAATATACTCTATATCCTGAAGAAGCGAATTGTTATGTTTCCACAATGGTTTTCCTTTCTTAAATTCTAAAAAGTCAATTTCTAAGATAACAGCTGAGTGATCTGAACGGTAGCTAGCTTCAATGGAACACTTGTTGACTGAGGCTAGTATATCCTCAGATAATAGAAAAAAATCTAGTCTAGCTTGCTTTAGGGGTGATTTCCGCCGCCATGTGTATCTTCTAATTAATGGATGTATTTCTCTAAATGGATCTACCAGATTATATGAAGATTTAATTTCTAGGATTTTTGCTTGTGCTTTTTTGTTATTCACACTCTTATAATTATGATAATCTAGTTTTTCATCCTGTATGGCATTAAAATCCCCACACAGTATCAAATTAGGATTTTCCATTTTTTCCACGTTTTTCATGATGATTTAAAAAAGTTCAGGGCTGTCTTTATTAGGACCATATAGAGAGACAAGAGTGACCTTATTATTATCTATTGTCAAGTCTAATATTACGTAGTTTCCTTCATTGTCAGTAATTTTATTGTGTACCTTGTATTCCACATTTTTACTAAATAATATTGCAACACCTCTAGAGTTTGATGTACCAGAGCTGAAAATACAGTCACTTCCCCATTGTAGCCTTATATAGTTTTCATTAGGTGTTGTAGAATGTATATCTTGAAGACAGTATATATGACATTGCTTTGATTTTAAGTAGTTAAAAACATCTAACCTCTTCTCAACAGAACTGAGACCCTGACAGTTATATGTTAGTACTTTAACCACCATCGTCTATGTATGTAAATGAAACATGGTAGGTCAATGTTAAGGAGACCGCCCAGGGCAGAAGGTAAAAGATAAATCTTATAGAATGCAGGTATAAGATTACCTGCATTATAACAAAACGTAATACAGGCTGACATTTTAATGGGATTCAATGGTAGGTTCAAACTTTCTTTTTGAATTTGTTTTGGCGTCAACTTAACAATTCTGTACAATAGCTACCGGTATTTGTTTCAGTTTTCTGTTAAATTTTGTATCCATGTGTGCCCATCAGAACCTCCCCGTTGAGGCAGCTCAACTCGGCGTACAAAGATATACCCATACCATTGGAAAATATACTGACACATATAATATATAGACATGACTGAAGAATATACAGACTTCTAACACCATAGCATTATGTTTCATATACACTGGTACCCATTAGAACTGTTTCCACATGCAGCTGTATCCAGCATCCAAGACAACTGTATACAATTAAAGAATGTAAAGATACACAAGGACTCACACTACAGCTGTCTTGTAGCTGTCTTGTAGCCATACTTGTCCCAATTGGGCAGCTGCACTAAGTATCCAGATATATCCATATGAGGCAGCTCCACTGAGTACCCAAGGATATGTCCATATAACTGAGGAATATACAGAGACAGTTACAACTCCCACCAAAGCTGCCTGTTTCATGGCCATGGGTACCTACCTGAACCATCTCAGTGAGGCAGATCTACCGAGCATCCAAAGACACAATCATGTAAGAATGTTGTACCGTATGAGAGAAAAGTATACAGACACAGTAATTACTCACACTACTGTTATCTATTTCATAGCCATGGATGCTATCTACCTCATAGCTAGGGATGCCCAGCAGAGCCGCCACAACAAGACAACTCTACAAAGTGTATATGATAGAAAAATATATAGACATGGAAACCTCACACTGCTGCTGTCTACTTCATACCCATTGCCACTCACCAGAACAGCCCAAATGAGGCAGCGCTACCAAGCATCCAAAGATATATCCATAAAAACGAAGAATTTACAGACATCCTAACTATTCGCATGACAACTGTCTGCTTCATACCCGTGGACACCCACCGGTACTGTCCCAATGAATTTACAGACAGGGTAACATTCATACTACAGTTACCCGTTTCATAGCCATGTGTACCCATCAGAACTGTCTCAGTGGGGCAGCTCCACCAAGCATCCAAAGACATACCCATACAGTTACAGTATCAATTCTCACTGAGTTTGACTGTATTGAAGCTATAGGCAACCACTAAAACTGTCTCAGTGAGGCAGCCCCTCTCAGTATCCAAAGATATACCCCCTATGTCTGAAGTATATAAAGATACGGTATCAACTCCCACTATAGCTGTCTGTACATTAGCCAAGTGTACCTATTAGAGCTGTCTCCATAAGGCAGCTCCACTGAGTATCCAAAGATATACACATATGATTGGAGAACATAAAGATGCAGTATCAACTCTTACCAAGACCGTCTGTACAATAGCCGCGGGCCTCAGTAGAACTGTCTCAATGAGGCGGTTCCATTGAGCACCCAGAGATTTCACATTTGATTGAAGAATATAAAGATACAGTATCAACTCGCACTGAGACTTCTGTAAGATAGCTATGGGTACCCCATAGAACGGTCTCAATGAGGCAGCTCTACTGAGTATCCAAAAATATACCCATATGATTGAATAATATAAAGATGCAGTATCAACTCGCACTAAGACTTCTGTAAGGTTTTTATTTTTAGTCATGACTGATGTTCTGCATCATTTACGATGCAGCTGCTGAGAATGCGCGCTCAGCGCCACCGCCGTGCCGTAAGACCGGAGTAGGAAGTTGACTTGATGTGGTCCCGGTGTTAGTCTTACTATTTTTGCTTTGTGGTTTATTCTACGAGGCGATTTGTTGTATGTCTTTCCGTGTGTCATTTTGTTCTTGTGTTTTTCAGTCCTTTTAGTATTGCGATTACCTCGCTTGGGGAAGAGAGAGCTAATCTTAGTGCTTTTCGAACATTTGTTCGGTTTGTGCTTGTTTAGATTTGTCGGTTTCCTCTTCCTCTTGGGGTCTGGGAAGGGCTGCGGTTTGTGATTGTGGCACTCCCTGGACTTTTCTCTTACCTTTTTTGATCATGTTGATGTCACACACTTTGACTGTCGGGGAGCTGTCTCAAAGTCCCACTGAGGCTAACATGTAGCTTTTAGGATGTTGATTGCTATGGAACTGCAATATTGATAATACGACTTGTACAAGCTCATCAACATCGAGGTAGTCATGTCAGTCAAGTATCTAATCATCTGATGCGCGTGTACAAGCTCATCAACTCTGCTACATGACACTGATGTATTGATGATTAACAGTCAAATTCCTATTATTATCACAATTTGAACAACAAAAATTTAGGAAATAAATGAAAACATAACTCATGTAAACGAAAATCCAGCTTCACTTTCCATCTTCTTTATTTTAATTAAGAAAGTTTTGAATAATATTTTACTAAGTTCCCTATACGTATATTTTCCTTTAAATCATGCTTTTAAAATAAAATGCGTAAGTTTATTTACACCAGCCATCCTATGCGGTTAAAATGGTCTCTTAATTGTCATTAATAAGCCAAAAATATTGAATTAATATCCTAAGTTCGTTATTTTGATCATAAACGTGATAATAAATCAATTTATTTTCAAAATATTGTCTTCATTTTATCAGCTTGGGTATAATTTCAACATAATAATGTGTCGGTGAATTGTCTTCAAAAAGTGTCGATGAGTTGTCTTCAATTGTGTCGGTGAATTGTCTCCAAAAACCGTATCGATGAGTTGTCTTGTCGATGAACTGTCTTGTTCCCTTTAAAAATTACGGGAATATATGGAGTGTTCGAGTGACACTTTGATTGACTCGAGGAGAAACTGATTCGCTTCAAGAGGGGAGAGTTTAAAAGCCGGAAGTAAAGGTCGGGAGTGGGAACCAAAAGTTGGGACTAAATTTTGACACTCTATTAATGGCATTAAACATGCATATATCGGGATGAAATTTGAAACACATGTAGAATATTGCTTCTTCTAAAAAATACATATCAGATTATATCTGAAGATTAAATATTTTTTCCAGTTCTTAACCAAAATATTCGATTTCAAGCGCTTACAGTTTTTTTGCTGCACTTATTTTATGGAAGTGTCTGGTGACAACCGGCTGTCAGCAGAGTTTTGGGTCTGGTGACAACCAGTTGTCACTAGACCAAAAAGTCTGGTGACAACCAGCTGTAATTTTCCAATAATCCTGTGTAATAATTATTGGTTTCACAGCTAATTCTACATTTTCAGGCATTTATTTTATTATTTTTTTTCTTTTACATAAAATTTTTAAGACAGTTGTTGGTATATTAATCATTTAAGTGAGGCATCCAAACAATATTTAACTCATTGTACTTATCAGTCAAATAGTATCTCATAGAGTCAAGATCTTTAAATATTATTTTTGGGGTGGGAGGCAAAAATGGTGTTAATCACAGGACATAACCAGGTTAAATATTTACATGAATACATTTAAGACCCCCGCATTGTCACTCTCTCCTATCCAGGTTTGGGAGTAGATCAGCTGTGGTCCATGTTATAAGAGATCGCCCCAGCATTTGAAGTAAGGTCTGTACATGTATGATTACTTTTCTTTGACTGTTAAGGAAGACTTTTAATGCTAAATGTAATGTTTTACCATATTTGGTTTCAGTGGTCAGAGCTATGGAGCTTTTGCATATAAACTGTACTCTAGTCAGTTTTGAGAAGACTGCATTGTTTTAATAGCATCTGCACTGCTGTTTTATTCAGTTTTACTTTGAACTTATTTTCTTTCCAATACAATAATTAAAGGGAAACACCCACTAAATGCAATGTACAGGTATGTCTGAAAGTATTAAGGTCTAGAAAAAACAAGAATTTTGGAGCAAATTTGATAAAAATTGGTTAGGAAGTAAGAAAGATATATTTTATATTTCATATAACCTATATTTTATATTTCATATAAGCATGGGTGTCGCCATTTTGAATATTAAATATTTTGAATATTTAATCAGATGTTTAGCTTTTTAAAACACAAATAAAAGTCGTCTATGGACAGGAATATTCTGCTTATGTGAAACAGTTCTTAGTTTTTATGCAAATGAATACATTTACGGTTAGACAGCAACAAAATGTTACTATTTTTGCATATTTAACTTGGTGGTTATGACATCACTCACTCACAAAAAATGCCAGCTTCCATGACAGCATTTTATAGAATGTTAAAATCCAACAACTTTCTTACTTACCAACTAATTTTCATAATTTTTTCACCAAATTACTCAGCCAATCATGCTTAATAGTTTATGTACATTTTCCTTTAAGTAATGACTGTATCTAGAGAGGGTATCTTCATTTAGTACATACATGTAAACTCTTGACTAGCATTTAGGGCTGTAACAATATAGTCACCTCATGATATGATATGTATCGCTATACTTGCCTCTCAATATGATATGTATCTGATGTAATACTATTTTAATGCATAAGCCACAGCTTGGATGTTTTAATACTCTTGGAAAACAGGTTCAAAATTATCTCCAGAGCTTCCTTCTTGTGTAGCGTGAAACCGGGTCCTCTACGAAGTCAAGTACCGCGATCACCCATCCAGGTACTAACCGCGATCTCCGCTGCTTAACTTCGTAAAAAAGCCAATCACTCTACCAGTGTCGCCATAAAAGCCGGCTTCCACAGCGAGGCTGTAGAAGTGATCTATATCAATAACCATTACATTTCTCCCCTTCATCTCTTGACTTCGTCCCGAAGTCACACACACCTCACTAGGCAAATCTGAGGGCAGAGCCTATGCAACACACTAAGGACACTGTCTTCCATCCCACCGCTGCCACCAATGTACCGTGAAACCAGGTCCTCTACGAAGTCAAGTACTGCGGTCACCTATCCAGGTACTAACCGCGATCTCCGTTGCTTAACTTCGTAAAAAAGCCAATCACTCTACCAGTGTCGCCATAAAAGCCGGCTTCCACAGCGAGGCTGTAGAAGCGATCTATATCAATAACCATTACACTTGTGTAACAATGCCTTTGTAGAAGCCCCTGTATGTTATATAAGTGATCAGTGTATTTCAGTAACATTTTAGATCTTTGTAATTTGTTATAAAAATGGTCTTGAAATATGTTAAAGTTACATCCCTTGATAGGTTTTACAGTTTGCCATTAATGAAAAATTTTTGTCCCAGTTTTCTCAAGAACTGTAAGGGTAACAAAAGTTGAAACCTGGTACACATGAACGGTGGGTTGATGTATTGTGTGTACCGGAATCAGGGCCAAGGGCCCATAACTCATGGATTTAAATCATTTCATAGATTTATGTTGCCATGTAACCATATCCTACAGTGATGTTATCTGGTAAGCATGAATTTAAAATATTTCAACACTATAAGTTTTTCTCCTCTGATAGCGCTGCAGTGGGGATGTAGTGAAATCCTCTGACAGCTCTAATTTTAAGAAAAGAAACCAGTATAGATTTAAAGATGGGTTCATTATTTATGAACTTTTATGAATTGGTTATTTAACTGAAATATACTTCAACCAAAACCTTCAAATTTGCATGACTACAAAAAACATGTTATTTAGAAGTAGTTTGTTTCCTGTTACATGTATACAGGCCCCCTAGGAGAGTCTCTTAAAAATAAAGGCTTTTTATAAAGGCTATTTTTGGCCAAATAAAAGTTTTTCAGGATGAATTTTGTGCAAAAATAAATAGCATTTAATGGTTAAATTTCTTGCCAGATCCCAAGCAAAGAAATCCTTGCGCCGTCACCTTTCAAGCAAAATAGGGAGAAAATTGCAGAGAAAATCTGATATTTTTATCTTTAAATGGAAATGACAATAATAACTTGCATTTCTGTTTAGGAACATATTACTCTAAGTCACAGAACTATAATCTGCTGTTATGAAATGCTACATATTAACTCTGCCCTTCTCTTGCATTTACAATTGCCAAATATACAGTTTTTCTCATCAAAATACAGGTTTTTCAGCCAATTTTAAAGGTTTTAAAGGATTTCAACAAAATTAAAGGTTTTTAATGGTTTTAGAGGTTCCACTAGGGGCCCTGTGTGCATGTGCATGTTTCTATTTCTTGTCTTATATATAAATTCATTTATCTGTTCCATAAAAAGTATGCTAGTATTAAATAAGCTGATAGAAAATAAAAGAATGTTAAAATGCAAGCTACATTGTATAAGCATTTAAAAGTTATTCGGTGTTTTTCTTTGAAAACACTGTCAATGGAAACTTATACTTTTTATTCATTATTATTCCATGATAAGGACAACTTTTTCCATAATTTTATTAGAAAATATAGCTGGTTGTCAGCAGACTTTTAGATATAGTGACAGCCGGTTGTCACCAGACTTTTGGTCTAGTGACAACCGGTTGTCACTAGACCTAAAAGTCTGCTGACAGCCGGTTGTCACCAGACCTCGCCTTATTTTATAGTTGACTTACACTCAGTCCATTTAATCAAGCGGTTTTATTTTTTTGTGACGACTTTCGAATGCACCTGCAGGTACGATGGATCAAAATTGCTACATAAGGTTCCGGGTCGTGTTGGCCCTGGGTCGTTTCGGCCTGGGTCGTTTCGGCCAATTTTGGGGGTGGGTCGTTTCGGCCTTGGTAGGTGGGTCGTAAGGGTATATAAGCATGGGTTAATATTTTTGGGGGTTTAAAGTAAATGTTGAAATGGATAGAAAGACAGATAGATGGATACAGCATGATAGATAGATAGATATACGCTGACCGACCGATAGATAGATACATTATGAAAACACGCCTATTCAAATATATAGAAAATTTCATCTCCAAAAACTGTAAATTTTCAGATAAAAAATTCTGATATTTTTCTTATTTCTGCTCAAAACATAGATTGTGAGTACCCACAATCTATGTTTTTGAGCAGAAATAAGAAAAATAATGTATACCCCTGTAAACCCCAGTTTTACTATACAAAAGTGGGGTTTAAGGGGGTCAAAATTATATAGGTATGTTTTCGTGATGAGATAGACAGGCAGATAGATAGATACATAGGCAGGTAGACAGACATTTCATCCTTGATTTAATTGATTAAAGTATTAATTAAAAGCGGCAATCATTCATTACGAAAACACACCTATTCAAATATATAGAAAATTTCACCTCCAAAAACTAAAAATTTTCAGATAAAAAGCTCTGCTATTTTTTCATATTTGTGCTCAAAACATAGATTGTGGTCACTCGTTAGAACCATGGCGAGGCGGTTCTAACGATTACCCACAATTTATGTTTTCGAGCAAAAATAAGAAAAATAATGTATACCCCTGTAAACCCAAGTTTTACTATATGAAAGTGGGGTTTAAGGGGGATCAAAATTATATAGCCATGTTTTCGTGATGACTGATTAATTGTCATGTTTGTTTTGATATTTGGTAATCGATTTATCAAGGTGGGAAATTTCGGGCCAGTTATAGTTAGTCTTTAATCCTTTGCGATAATCCAGGTATTAATCGATTAATTGAAGTGTGAAGTGTGAAAACTCGTGCGTATCAATTAAATATGGTTTGTTTGACGTGTGACTTTGTCGGCGAAAGGCGGGCAAACAGTTTTAATGGCACACAAGAAATGTTATGGTCAATTTTACTTTTGTTTAAAGAAACTCTTTTATGTGCCGACAGCAGCGTATTAAAAGTGAAGCTCACACAACTTCGAATCATTCATCTTTATAATTTTCTGTGATTGCAAAAAGTTCTTCTAAAATAATGTGTGAGTTATGCACTGCTTGTAATTCTCCTGTGGAAGATAATAAATATGCAGTGACCTGTGATGTCTGTAGCCAGCATACAGAATTATTAAATACTGTAATCAAACTACAATCAGACTGTGTTGCACATTTACTGGTGTAAAACACTTGTAAAAGTTTGACATTTCACGTGAATCGTTTGCTAGACATCCGATTCACATGAAGTGTTAAGCCTTATTTTCTCTTGAAAGGTAATTTTATTGCTTGATAAATAACATAGGATATCTGAGACAAAACAGGCTTCACATTAATAGGATATACCATATCAAGTATTATGATACCCACAGACTCTTCATCAAACAACCAAATGATTGTTCTATCTATCACCCCAAAACTGGAGGGACTTAAAAAGAAGGCCTTTGACATCAATAGACTCTTCATCAAACATCCAAATGATTGTTCTACCTATTATCCGTAACCTAGGGGGGGGGACTTAAAAAAAATCGGGCCGAAACGACCCACCAAAATTGGCCGAAACGACCCAGGACCAAATGACCCAGGCTGAAATGACTCAGGCCGAAACAACCCGGGCCAAAACGACTCAGGGCTGAAACGACGCTGGGCCGAAACGACCCGGAACGCTACATAATGCAATAAACTGTTCATATTATTATAATTTATTTCTTAATAAACAATATATTATATACTTCAAATCAATTTTAAATGATATATTATGATATCAAATAAAAAAATCGGATAATTAGTACATAAAGATACAGTAATCACATTTTTCATAATAAAATATTATGGTATTATTGGGTTTCATATTCCACTGCAAACCTAATCTTAATATACATATATATATATATGTCTTCGACAAATAATATCAATAGAATCACATTTCCTATCTGTCACCATACAAAACGTGCTCAAGAAAGTAGCACTCAACTGACAAATAAATTTAATTTTTGTTTATTAAACTTTAAAAATATAACAACTGATTATATCTGGTGTAAATTTAATCAGAACTGTGTTAGAATTTAGAAAATCGATTTGTCAAATTGAAACTAGCTTATTTACTTGCGAGCACGCCGCCATGATAGTTGGTTTTGGCTGACCATCAGAGGATGTCCTTATTTACATACTTGTTAAAAATCAACCAATGAAACTAGTGCCATTATTTTTTATGGAAACGAAAGAGGACAAATGTAGAAAATAGGTCATTATAAAATTTTGGATATGCACGCCAGGTCACATGATCAAAATTGCCCTTGAAGATCGGTCAACTTTGGCTTCGTATTTCTCTGTAATGGATGATTTGCAGCAAAAGACACCAACACCAGTGTGTTCGCCAATGCATTCCCCCAAACATATGCAGAATAAATTTAGTAATATAGAAGTTAGCGCATTTATGCACAAAAGCTATTTATAATGGTACTATTACGTGGCCATTGAATACACAGCAAGTATAGAAAAAAATGGCAGACAGGTGAGGATGTGTATTGACCCAAATTACACTTGCAGGTAGACCAGCTGATTGATTTTGACAGAAAAAATATGCTGACTACTAATTTTAAAATAGGCATATCTTTATTATTTGAAAATCGATGTTAATGATTTGAACACCATTTTCTTTCTCTTGAATTCTAGTTTTTGGCCCAGTTTTTAAAAATAAGAAATTTCAAATATTTAAAAAAAAAACATTGATATTGTTATTAAATGGGTCCATCAAAATACCCTAAACCACCCCTAACTACCCAAAACCACACCAAACCACTATTGATAAGATAAAATATACAATATAGGTCTATTTATACACATATTGTATATGTATATGTCGTAGTCCAAATAGGTCACTAAGGTGTCACCCAGTGATCAGTATAAGTAGAACATGAGTTGATAAGGAATGATGTTTATTGGTATTCAACCAAAAAGGGTATCCTAAAAATAAAATACAACAATATTTACAAAGTGCCACACATGAACATACTACATGTATTATCAATATTAATCTGTATAGAAAACCAGACAAAGGACAACAGACTACAGCTTATATCAGACAGTTGTTACTATAATTAAAATAATTTACGAGCTGTATAGAAATTGCCAGCAAAGCAATATATTCCAGAATAACAAAACTTTATCCATTTCAACGTTTTCGCCGAACCGGCTAAAGTTTCAACACAGGGTGCTTATTTGGAATCCCAGACAGACAGTTATAGTTGAACACAAGATATAAATAGAATTACATGTACTATCATCTTAATGTAAAACATAATCGTACCTGGATTGTTGAAATAAAAAGACTTGTAGTAATATGAAATTACTTATCTTGTCTATCAACATTAATTCAAGATGGATGACCATAATAATAAAGTAAAGTGCGCATGAATTAAACAGATGAAGTGACATGCACATTATTATTGGTTGTTAGTATTTCTATGTCATACACACACACATATTTTCTACGGTCATTCTCTCCCTTCCGCTGATTCAAGGTGGGCAGTTGTCAGTTTTGAAAGAATGTGCACAGTACTGGTTAACCGCTTAGAGGACTAAGCCTGCTCAGTAAACGTGGTTAGGTAAACTGACCACCCTCGATATGACCCCATTGGGTTGACTGGGCCATAAAACCTCAACCACAAACAAATAAACACACACCTTTTACTCTGATTGGATTACTATCGTAAACATCAGCTAAATATCATCATGGAATCACCATCAAATTCCATTCCAAGTGGGGTCATTTAACACTGAATGGAAGAGCAAGGAGTATGAAAATAAATTACCTCATTTCACAAAGTGTTAACGGAAAATTCACCTTTGTGACATAGGAATTTAGCCAGTTCTGGAATCTGGCTAGGCCAAATAGGAATTCTTATTCGGCCTAGGCAAATTCCAGATCTGGCTAAATTAGTATAAATTTAGTTTAGCCAGATTCCGGATCTAGCTAAACTCTTAGTCCAAATAAGAATTCCTGTTTGGTTAGGCAGTGTCTGGATCTGGCTAAGCTGGTCAGACCAAGTAGGAATCTTGTTGTTCTATGAATTAATGTATAACTGGATACATTTACTTCTTTACCTTTTGATGTTAGGGGCACGATTTTGGTTATGGATCATTGCTCATCATATTTATTTTCATATGATTTTGGTTTATTTACTAATTTATTGCTTTCATACTTGTATTTACTGCTTTCTCTTAAGATGTTGGTAGCACTTTGGCCATCCTTAAAATATAATTTGTTTGCTGATTGATGTTGTAGGAAGCAAAGGAAGAAACAATTTTATGGCTGTTCATGAAAAAAAAAATTACAATGTATTTCTTTTTTTCTCAGAATGGAATTTTATATGTTGTTTCTTCTTTTGCTTCCTACAACACCAAACAGAAAACAAATGATTTTTTAAGGATGGCCACACTAATTAATATTTTATTGTTTTACACCTCAAAGAAACTGACACATGATTGAAAGCACGGGAAGAGTTACATCAGACAGGTAATTGCCTAAGGAACCTTCTGGATTCAGACTCCTTAAGATGACTGAACTGTCATTTTTTTCTGTGGAAGGGGTGAAATACAGAATAGAATAGCACACATATCTATAGGTTATTGCATTAAAATATGTTTTTTTTTTAAAAACTTCATTATGCCGTGCATCTGTCATCCATCCATCTGTCCTTCACGCTATCTCCTCCTAAACCACTAGGCGGAATTCAACCAAACTTGCTACATCGCTTCCCCTCATGTTAAGGGTGTGCTAGAGCAACATTATTTTTCCGTGTGTCTGTCATGCATCACAGTATCTCCTCCTAAACCACTGGGCTGAATTTAACAAAACTTGCTTCATGACCTCCCCCTCATGGTAAGGCTGTAGGAGAGAAAGTCTGCCTGTCATGCTATTAGCAACGAGCGTGGGGATTTTTGATGACACGCCATCAATTTCGCATTCTAGTTTAAATTCTGGTATTCCCTTGTTTTTAGCACACATGCCATATCTCAAACTGTGAGATAAAATCCCACAGAATTTGGCCTATTTGGAAGGCAATTCCCATAAAACATTTATATCTCACAGAATTTTCAGACCATTTTACAACAGATTTTATGAAGAAATAAGCATACATGTATATCACACACTATTGTTCACAAGCTTCTTACAGTTAGATGAAAAAAAGACTTGAGACTATAGTGGGGGAGCTCCCAAGTGATGTTTGAGAAAATATCACAGAAATTTGTCGAATGTCCTTTATTTTTGCCTTATCTCACAGATTTCAGTCCACAGCTTATGGCAGTTTTGTTTGAGTTTGCAAAGTTTGTAAACTTCTGGAACACGAGACTCAGTGCTGATTTTTAATTTTCGGCTCAATTTAATTTTTGTCACTTTTTGACTTTTGAACTAAGCCATTTTTGGTGCTTAAGTACAATGTATTACAGTGAATGCATGTTTAAGGGAAAGCATATAGTTGGGTGCATAGTGTTTTACAAACACATCATCTAGTCTTATTTCTCCACTAAAACATACATTGTGGGTACTCATTAAAGGTGCCTCAGTCATGCGCTTCTAATGAGCACCACAACATGTTTTCATGGCAAAATGAGAGATATAAATACTGAGGTTTTAAAAAAGCATCTTATCTGGAGTTATGCACAATTTACATATGTTTTATTGGAGCATAAGAAAGATATTTCTTGAGATGCTTTGATATTTTCTATTTCAGACTCATTTGTCATCCTACAGAACCAGTTTGGGGAATGTAGTGGTATAGAGAATCCACAAAATCGAACACTCAAAGATCGCGATGTGTATGATGTTCTGTCACAAACAAAAGAACGCATTGCTTACGAGTCCAACAGAAACTGTGTTGCTTCCCTCACTGGCAAAGTAGGCTGGCAGTGGAATATCATTATCACGTCATTCGATGTTGATGGAGAAATGGATGTCAGTGGTAAACCAATTAAATGCAGGGATTTTGTTAAGTTGTATGATTGTAAGTATTAATTTGACTCAATCTTTTTTTGTTCAAATGTTAGGATAGTTACCAGTGCTCCAGCTGGGATTAGAGAACAGAGGGGTGCTGGGAGGGGTGTGCGGTTATACATGTACAAGATTTAGGGCACCATGTGTGGTGCATCGTCATACAAGAATGAGGACACCATGTGTCATGTGATGTGCTTTGTATCAAGGCATGTTACAAATACAGTGACTCCCATTCAACAATAAATGCCTAAAACTTGAATACATATAAAACTGACATTTAAGACTTAGCAGTCTGGGTAAAATTGTCAGCAGGCGACATACTGAAATAGTTATCATAGTTTTTTCACAGATAACAGTTTTGATATTTTGTGCAAGACAATTTGCATGAAATGTCAAATCCTCTTTTCTTGGAAAAAATAAGAGCCATCAGTTTGTTGTCTGTTGAATTAGCTCAGAGAGTGGTAAAATTTAAAATTAATTTTTATTCGTAACTTTTTTTAATTTTGATCCAGTTTTTCATGAACTTTTTGCCAAAATGTAGGATTTGATGTCTGGAGATGAAATAAGGCAGCGGACAGCTCTAACTCTTCTCATGCTGAATAAATTTAGATGGCATGCCCTTTTCTAATTTCCAGCCAATCATATTATTGATCCGGGTTTTTGATAGAAGTTCACATTTAATGACAAACAGTGCAGAAGCCACCTGATCTGGATCTACACTGTTTGCTAAGACAGGGCATGACGTGTTTAGCAAGAGAAGGGTTAAAAGGACAGAGAGATGGCAGGAAAGAGCAAGGTGTGACCCCCTCTGCCCCCTCTGTAAAGGGCTAGCTGGAGCACTGATTACAATAAAGAGCGGGATTAAACATGGTATTTTCATTGGTTGTTGCCAAGTTCCATAGTTCAGTCGTTAGCATGTCTGACTGTAGATCCAGAGGTTGCAAATACGAATTTTATCTCAACCACATGCATGTACAGTCAGCCCTCTTTATACGGACACTTGATACAATGGCAAAATTTATTATACTCATAATTTTAATCAAGTAATCTGGTTGGCTGGAAATTAGAAGTGGGTGTGGCATCTTAATTTATTCAACATGACAAGGGTTAACACTGTTTATGCGGGCCCCCGTAGCCTAGTGGATAAGAGAGTTGACTCTTAATCCATTAGGTTTCTCACCGCTGTGGTTCGAGCCTCGCTCGGGTCATATGTGGGAAAGCCAAGTTCTGCTTACGGATGGTCAGGTGGTTTTTCTCCGGGTTCTCCGGTTTTCGCCCACCTTCGATGAACGATCGGCTCGATATAAGTGAAATATTCTTGAAAGGGCCGTAAAACCCAAATCAAAAAAAAAAAAAAAAAAAAAAAAAAAAAACACTGTTTATGCCAATGGCAATGCTGCCTCCACCAGTAAGTGATCCCTTTGTCACTCCTGCTTGCAAAAGCAGTAACAACAAAAATGATCATTGTAGGAGAAGCTCAGCTTGCTCCTTGATGATTCATTATGTATGCCCAAATTTAAGATATCAGTTGGCCAGCATCTTTTCTGCAGAACCGTATCATACTCATTGTACCAAAACCTTATCTGGAGCACTGAGAAGTGACGATTCATAGGGGTTCCACTGTATTTTGCTTATTATACCCCAACATAAAGTATATACAAATAAAAGTAAACAGGATTGCCTTTGGAAACAAAGAACACACTACAGATAAGAAAATGGAAGTCTCGGTTTTATTGAGATTATTCATAAGCAGTATTGAAGTTTGCAACACTGCTTATGCCCTCTAGCGTACATATGAGCAGGTCTTTATTTTCAAATATACCACAATGGGCCCAATTTATCCCAAGAGAAACAAAATATATAATCTGCTCTACGGTGATGTATGGGGAGACATTCTACTGTCGCCACACGACTCTAACACCAGCTGCAGTGTAGTAAAGTAAACATCAAAAAGATTGCCTTTGAAAACAAAGAACGCACTACTGATTATAAAATGGGAGTCTTGGTTTAACTGAGACTCTTCATAAGCAGTAATGCAGTTTGCAACACTGCTTAAGCTCTCTGGCATATACACGAGCATTTTCAAATTTACCACAATGAGCCCAATGGTCCTAAAGGAAATGAAATATAATCTGCACTTCAGTTTATATAGCAATATTATCAAGACCCTTTAATGAATTTCATATATATTTGGCATTATGGTAGATATAGGTCTAGAGTTTTACGCAGTGCAATCCCCACGCTGAGGTAGTACCTTGAGGTCAAGGTCACAGAATTTTCATATAAAAGTCAAGATGTTTGCATTTAAGCACATGTACATGTATATATAGCTATACCATCAAGACCTTTTGATGAATTTCATTTATATGTGGCATAATGATAGATCTAGGTTTTAAGTTTTACTCAGGGAAATTCCCACCCTGGGATGTGACCTTGAGTTCAAGGTCACAGACTTATAATATTTATATAGAAGTCAAACTTTTTGCATTAATGTTTACGTAGCTGTATTATTCAAGACCTTTTGATTGATTTCATTAATATTTGACATGGTATATATAGATCTGAAGTTTTTTTCAGCGCCCTCCCAAGTCTGGGGCATGGAGTTGTGGTCAAGGTCACTGACTTGATATGTAACTAAATTTAAACTATAGGATATACAATGTACTGATAACTGTCATCTCCAGAGCTACATACTTGCACTTTTTATTAAAAAGAGGGGGTAGCACTGGTAGGGAGTATACGGCCTCGGTGGCGCAGTTGGATGCGCGTCCGACTGGAGACCAGGAGGTCGCGGGTTCGACCCCCGCCGAGGTCGGCAACATTCTTTCGTGGAGATTGATCATGAAATATTTTCTACGGTCATTCTCTCCCTTCCGCTGATTCAAGAAGGGCAGTTGTCAGTTTCTGGCGAAAGAATGTGCACAATACTGGTTAACCGCTTGGAGGACTAAGCCTGCCCAGTAAACGTGTGGTTAGGTAAACTGACCGCGCTCGACATGACCCCATTGGGTTGACTGGGCCGTAAAACCTCAACACAACAAATACATGCCCCACTGGGCACTTTTTTCTTGTTTTTAGCAGGAAATTAGGCATTTATTGTGAACTGTTTAAAGAGATGATGATTCATTTGAACTGTCAGGCTCTGTTTTCAGAAATTGTTTTCCTTTTTTATTAAAGTATTCTGCCTAATTACTGCACTATAATGTAAAAAAAAAAACTAGAAAATTTGTAGTGAAATATCCACCCAATAAGAACACACTTGAAAGAAAGAATAGCAGAAGATATCATGAGAGGTGTATGGAATTATGCTTCTTGGATATTTTTTCTGATTTTCTTTATAAAAGCATGATGAACTTGTGTTGTTGGTACTCATTTGAATAGCCTCAACTTTTTGAGGCAGTTTAACAACATACCGGTATGCTTTTAATAAGAGGTAGATAAAAGTACATGGTTTGTAATCTAAAGACTACAAACAGTGGCTCGAACATCTTTGGAACCATGGAAATTTGTTCAAGATATTGTTATTCGAGCCACTGATGGTAAATCATAACGCCAGGTTAGGAGACATAAGGGAATAATATATGGATGATTTTTCGATCTATGAAATACGGGTAACTGTATGTTGAGTGTACTCATTCAAATCAACTTGATTCTAATGAGTACACCCAACATACATTTTCATAATAAAATACAAAAAAATCCTAAAATATCCCTAAATACTGTATTTCTTTTACTTTAGGAAGAATTTCCCAGGGATTCAAAAACAAGTTCGAATTAGCCATGATAAATAGGTATTTATGTTCAAATCACTGACTCAAAAACAAGTTTGAATCAGCCATGATAAACAGGGTCCGGTTGTTCAAAACTTTTTGTGTTGAGGTTTTACGGCCCAGTCAACCCAATGGGGTCATGTCGAGCGCGGTCAGTTTACCTAACCACACGTTTACTGGGCAGGCTTAGTCCTCTAAGCGGTTAACCAGTATTGTGCACATTCTTTCGCCAGAAACTGACAACTGCCCTTCTTGAATCAGCGGAAGGGAGAGAATGACCGTAGAAAATATTTCATGATCAATCTCCACGAAAGAATGTTGCCGACCTCGGCGGGGGTTGAACCCGCGACCTCCTGGTCTCCAGTCGGACGGCGCATCCAACTGAGCCACCGAGACCGGCGAAACTAACAATGTCATTAGTTAATGTTCAAAACTAACAATGTCATTAGTTAATGTATCATGAAAACTTTTGATCATTAAATATGGCAACTATGCTAATATTTTTGTTGAAAAAATGTGAGTAGCTTTTGCATTTGCTACTCACATTTTTTTCAGCAAAAATACATTTGAATTAGATATTGTACTAACCAGAACAGTTAACATTTTGACCACTAATGAGCTTGTTAAGCTAAAGATGCTTTGAACAGCTGGGCCCGGGTATTTATGTTCAAATCACTGATCTTTTACTGTATGTGACTCCATTTTTTGCAGCGGAGAGATGTGACAATGCGAAACTGTTGAAAGGTATTGATTACAAAACGGGTTTGTGTGGCACTCTGTCAGAAACACAGGTAGGGCAACTACTTTTTACAACCTGTGCCAACAAACTCACCATCCAGTTCAAGACTGATAACACACCACATAGAAGCCGTGGATTTGCCATGCAGATAACACAGTATCCATGGACTAACCCTTATGGAGCCCCCGATTGTGACCAAGATCTTAATGGAATACAAGCTGGAGGTGATCCTTTTTCCATTCATTTGACCTTTAACCCTTAGCCCATAAAGCGCTATTACAACAAAATTTTTTTGTGTTTTTTTGTGTGTTTTTTTCCAGACACAGTAAGGCTTGATATTTCATGTGAATTGTCTGACTCACATGAGATGTCATCTTATATATTTCTCTGAAAAATAACGATATTTGTTTTAGAATGCCATCTGCTACAAATTTGCTTGGTTTAACCCTTAAAGCGCCAATCACAACTATTGTCGTCTGCTTTGTCATCTGCTTGTGATTTTAAAAGTCATTTTTGCAAACAGTGTGGACCCAGATCAGACTGCTCCTTTAGGAGCAGCCTGATCAGGGTCCACACTGTTTGCCTGTATGCAAAACTAGGTTTGAAAAGTCTGCAAGAATATTCAGCAGACGACATAAACAGACGACATTTTCAGAATGAGATGCAGTTTTTCTTGGCGTTTTAAGGGTTAAGGGTCAAAGTACCTATCACAACAGTTGCTAATAATATTCATTTTTGGTTCACCTGAGCATGAAGTGCTCATGGTGAGCTGTTGTGATCACCCTGTCATACGTGTGTCACGCATCGTGCATCATCAACATTTATGCTGTTCACCCTCTAGAAGCTACAGTTTTGCTTCATGAAACTTTACCAGAATGTTTGACATGATGATATCTCTGTCAAGTTCGAATAGGGATCATGTCAGATCAAAAACTAGGTCACTTGGTCAAATTTCTTTAAAACCTTGTTCTTGCTTTCATCTTCATGAAACTTTACCAGAATGTTTGTCTAGATGATATCTTGATCAAGTTTGAATATGGGTCATGGGGACAGAAACTAGGTCACTAGTCATATTTCTTTAAAACCTTGTTCAACTTCTAGAGGCCACAGTTTTGCTTCAGTATTCATGAAACTACAACAAAATGTTTGTCTTGATGATATCTTAGTCAAGTTCGAATATGGGTCATGTCAGATCAAGACTAGGACACTAGGTCAGATTTGTTGGAAACCTTGTTCATTCTCTAGAGGCCACATCTTTGCCTTAGTCTTTGTAAATTTTTACCGGAATGTTTCTCTTGGTGATATCTCGGTAAAGTTCGAACATGGGTCATGTTGGGTCAAAAACTAGGTCACTAGGTCAAATTTCTTTAAAAACCTTGTTCACCCCCTGGAGGCCATAGTTTTGCTTTAATCTTCATGGAACTTCACCAGAAAGTTTGTTTTAATGATATCTTGGTCATATCTGAATATGAGTCATGTTGAGTTAAAAAGTAGGTCACTAGGTCACATTTGTTAAAAACCTTGTTCACCCACTAGAGGCCTAAGTTTTGCTTCAATTTTGATAAATTTTTACCAGAGTGTTTGTCGATGATACCTTATTCAAGTTTGAATTTAATTCATGTTGGGTCAAAAACTAGGTCACAAGGTAGAGTTTCTTTAAAACCTTGTTCACCTTTTGGAAATCTTGCTCAAAATGTTTGTCTTGATGATTTTTAGTCACTTGGGGTCAAAAACTAGTTCAATAAGCCAGATTAAAGGAAAACCTTGTTAACACTCTAGAGTTCATATTTTTGAAGTGATTATCATGAATCTTGCTCAAAATGTTTGTCTATATGATTTCTAGGTCAGGTTTGGAACTGGGTCACTTATATATCATAATATCATAATCAGATTTTTGATTAACGTGCAGGTACAGGGGCAACATCCACATCAGTGGGCCCCCTTCCAGATAGCTGGCTTGCTGCACGCATGGCAGATCTCACACCAGATCTCCAGGTACGTCTATCATGAGGGTTGATAGCCGAGAGCTTCCACTCTCTGCAATCCCTCTCTGTCAGCTGCTTCCATGTCATTTTGGGCCTCCCAGGCCCACGCTTTCCATCAACCTGTATGTCAAAGGCTGTCTTGATTGCACCACTGGAGTGTTCCACATGTCCGTACCATCGAAGTCTTCTCTCCTTCAGAATGAGGTCCAGATCCTCAATGCCAAGCCGCACAAGTAGATCATTGGACCTGGTGGTGACAATGTCTTGCGGCCTGACATTGCAGATCTGTCTGATCATTGCCCTGTCATTTCGCTGCAGACGCTGGGGGTTCAGCTTTGTCAATGGCCAAGTCTCGCTGGCATGGAGCATTGCGCTCCGCACACAAGAGCTGGGCGTGAAGAGAGGACTGGTAGCAGATCCTTGAACTTCTTCCCGGCGGTTTTCACACGTGTTGTGGTTGAAAGTTCACAGCCACCTGCTGCTGAGAGCATGTCTCCTAGGTAGCAAAAGGAAGCTACCACCTCAAGCTTGTCCTGTCCGACCTGGACTTCCTTCTGTGGTCTGCCATCCAAGGGGCGTGCAGTTCCCTGGCACCGTGTACATCTATAGTCAGGGTCCTTTTTCAAGCGCTTGAGCCCACTGCATTTCTTGTGCACCCAGTGCTTGCAGCCATTGCAGAAGATGCTGTTGTTGCCCACTCCAGTGCGACAGACAGCGCATGGAAACTCGCCTGAACTCTGCAGGAAGTCCAGTCCCGTACTGCAGATCATGATCTTTGTCTTTCCTGCATTTACTCTCAGTCCTTTCTTCTCTATTGCTTACTTCCAAGGTCATCGGCATAGAGGTCCTCCCAGGGGACCCCAGAGCGTAACTCTCGTGATAAGGCTTCAAGCACAATGATGAAGAGCAGTGGGCTGAGTACTGATCCTTGGTGAACACCAACCTTCACTTCAAACTCTTCACTGTACCCCTCACCAACACGGACACGGCTCCGTGCATTTGCATACATCCCCTGCACCAGTCGCACAATCCACTCCTCCACACCAAGTTTTCTCAGCGCCCACCAGATGACCTTCCGAGGCACTCGATCAAACGCCTTCTCCAGGTCTACGAAAGCCATGTAGAGTCTCTTATTGGCAGCTAGATACTTCTCTTGCAGCTGCCTGACAACAAAGATTGCGTCTGTAGTGCCTCTGCCTGGGACGAAGCCAAACTGGGAATCGTCGATTGACACCAACTGTCTGATGAGGCCGTCCACAATCCTCTCCAGGATTTTCATAACCTGCTCTGTCAGCTTGAGACCGCGGTAGTTGCCCCTTTCCAATGCGTCCCCTTTTCCCTTGTAGAGGCAGACAATGAAACTCTGCTCCCAGTCAGAGGGTACCTTGCCAACACGAATGATTACAACTGCGAGATCACGGATCATGGAGGCGCCCATGTCACCGGCCGCTCATCATCTCATGACCTATATTTCATTGTCCAATGACTTTCTTAAGTTTTTCCCTTTAAGTCAATATCTCAGTAACTATTGGTCCTACAGCAGTGATACTTAGCACTTGCATACATTTTAACATGGCCTCTTGAATGCAGTCATCCATATTTGAACTTTGACCTACATGTATATTTCACTGTCCACTGACTTTATTGAGTTTTTTACGTTTATGTCATTTTCTCAGTAACTGTTGGTTCAACAGCCAGTGATACTTAGCTCATGCATACATCTTAACATGGCTTCTTGAGTGCAGTCATCCATATTTGACCTTGACCTATATTTCATAGTCTATTAGACATGCTACATTGTCTTACATGTTAATATAGTCATCATACATCTCGGTCAGAATGTTTCCCTTGATCATTTCTTGGCCAGGTTCTGCAAGTGCTATGATATTCAGGTGAGTGAATACAGGGCCATCATGGCCTTATTGTTTCAGCTCGCTTGAGCTGATGGCTCACAAGGTGAGCTTATAGTATACCAATTGTCTGTTGTCCATCATCCTCTGTCTTCGTTGATTGTTGTCCTTCCACACTTTCAAGCATCTTCTCCACAGAAACCGCTGGACTGATTGAAGTCAGATTTTATATGGAACATCTATGCCTTGCAGGAACAAATGTTTATAGCTGGTCCTGGTCACATGACCAAGATGGCCACCATGCCCTTTAAAAATCTTCTTCTCCAGAACCATGAGGCAGAAGACGTTAAAACTTGGCACAGAGCAAAAGGGACAGTTATATAAATGATGACCCAGGGTTGACCTTGACCTATTTTACAACAAGGTCAACTTTCTTCATTTAGGCTTTTAAATGAATTGAAAATCTTGAAAACATTATATATCAAAGAGATGATTTTGAAACTTACAACAAATGCATAAAGTGATAAGACCTTTCTGTTGGCATCATTTCATCCCAATGGTTGTCTGTGCCAGCCTTCAGGCTATTGTCCAGCCACACTTTCAAACATCTCAGAAACCACTGAGCAGATTGAAGTCAAATTTCATGTGGAACATCTATGGCTCACAGGAACTTGATAGGAAGCATTTGGGTGACCTGTAGGTCAAAAATAGCTAAAATCATTCATATCATCATCATAATTGGATTTTTGATTAATGTGCAGGTACAGGGGCAACAACCACATCAGTGGGTCCCCTTCCAGATAGCTGGCTTGCTGCACGCATGGCAGATCTCACACCAGATGTCCACATATTTCTATCATGAGGGTTGATAGCCGAGAGCTTCCACTCACTGCAGTCCCTCTCTGTCAGCTGCTTCCATGTCATCTTGGGCTTCCCAGGCCCAAGCTTTCCCTCACTGTATGTGGGCTGTCTTGACTGCACCATTTAATTTAGAGCATTCCACATGTCCATACCAGCGGAGCCTTCTCTCCTTCAGAATAAGGTCCAGATCCTCAATGCCAAGCTGTGACATCTTGCGGCCTGATGTTGCAGATCTGTCTGATCATTGCCCTGTCATTCCACTACAGACGTTGGAGGTTTGGTTTTGTCAATGGCCAAGTCTCACTGGCATGGAGCATTGCGCTCCACACACAAAAGCTGTACACACAGCCACGTGTCTTGAGAGGTGGTGTGAAGAGAGAACTGGTAGCAGCTCCTTGAACTTCTTACAGGCAGTTTTCACACATGTTGTGGTTGAAAGTTCACAGCCACCTAGGTACTGCTGAGAACATGTCTCCTAGGTAGCAAAAGGAAGCTACCACCTCCAGCTTGTCAGGTCCGATTTGGACTTCCCTCTGTGGTCTGCTGTCCAAGGGGCATGCAGTTCCCTGGCACCGTGTACATCTGTAGTCAGGGTCCTTTGTCAAGCGCTTGAGCCCACTGCATTTCTTGGGCACCCAGTGCTTGCAGCCATTGCAGAAGATGCTGTTGTTGCCCCTCAAGTGTGACAGACGGCGCATGGAAACTCTCCTGAACTCTGTAGGAGTCAAGGCCTGTACCG
Organism: Anodontia alba; assembly: GCA_964016985.1. Taxonomy (NCBI): domain Eukaryota; kingdom Metazoa; phylum Mollusca; class Bivalvia; order Lucinida; family Lucinidae; genus Anodontia; species Anodontia alba. Next base: position 40,619,758 of record OZ024824.1, on the reverse strand, counting down.
CAGATCATGATCTTCGTCTTTCCAGCATTTACTCTCAGTCCTTTATTTTCCATTGCTTCTTTCCAAGTCAAGAGCCTCCTGACACATTCCCTCGAGGGTCATTCCAGTCGAAAATCCAAGATGGCTGCCATGGCCACCATCTTGAAAATCTATTTTGCCCTTCTACTCCTGAACCGAAAGGCCAATTGAATCGAAACTTGGTAGGAAGTATTGGGCAACTTACAGATCAAAAGTAGCTAAAATCCTTCCAATCAGAAATAAAAAATGACTGCCATAGTGGCCACTGCTACCATCCTGAAAATCTATTAAAGGCCATTTAACTCACAACTAGGTAGGAAGTATCATGGTGACTGGGAGATGATATTAGCTAAAATCCTTTTGATCTGAAATCCAAGATGGTCATGGCAGCCATCTTGAAAAAATATATTGCTTTTCTTCTGAACCAAAAGGCCAGTTGACTTAAAAATTGGTAGGAAGTATTGGGATAATTTGTAGATAAATAATAGCTAAAATCATTCCAATTGGAAATCCAAGATGGTATCCATGGCTGCCATCTTAAAAATCTATTTTGTGCTTCTTCTCCAGAACCGAAAGGCCAACTGACTCGAAGCTTGTTGGTGGTGGGGGTGGGGGGAGTATCGGGGCAACTTGTAGATCAAAAGTAGGTAGATGCGGTTCTGTTAAAAAATTCAAGATGGCTGCCACGGTCGCTATCTTGAAAATCTATTTTGCTCTTCTTCTCTACAGAAAGGCCAATTGACAAGAAACTTGGTAGGAGATATGGAGACAACTTGTAGATCAAAAATAGCTAAAATCATTGTAATCAGAAATCCAAGATGGCTGCCATGCCGACCATCTTCAAAAATATATTTTGCCCTCTTCTCTTTAACCCAAAGACTTGAAACTTGGGAAGTATCATGGTGACTTGCAGATCAAAAATAGCTAAAATTGTTCTGATCGGAAATCCAACTTGGCTGGCATGGTGGCCATCTTGAAAATCTATTTTGAACTTCTTCTGAACCTAAAGGCCAATTGACTGGAAACTTGGTAGGAAATATCAGGATGACTTGTAGATCAAAAATAGCTAAAATTTCCATGATGGCCTTCTTGAAAATATATTTTGCCATTCATCTCCTTAACAGAAAGGGCAAGTTGACTAAAAACTTGGTAGGAAGTATCATGGTGACTCACAGATCAAAAATAGCTAAAATTGTTCTGATCGGAAATCCAAGATGGCCACCCGTGCGGCCATTTTGAAAATGTTTCTTTTTTAACTTCTTCTGAACTGAACGGTCAGTTGACTGGAAACTTAGTAGGAAGTATCAGGGTGATTTGCAGATCAAAAATAGCTAAAATTGTTCCGATTGGAAATCCAAGATGACCTCCATCTAGTTGCAGATCAAATATAAGTAAAATATTTCTGATTGGAAATCAAAGATGGCTGCCGTGGCTGCAATCTTGAAAATCTATTTTGAACGTCTTCTCCTGATCCAAAATGCCAGCCACCTCGAAACTTGATCGGAAGTCTCTAGGTGACGTAGATTGAAAAGAGCTAAAATTGTTTCTCTTCTTAAACCGTTGGGCTGAATTCAATCGAACTTGCTACATCACTTCCCCTCATGTTAAGGATGTGCAAGAGCAACATCATTATACCCCCGACATACGAAGTATGTGGGGGTATATAGTTTTCGCTTTTCCATTCGTCTGTTCGTCCGTTTGTTCCTTCATTCGTCTTTCCGTCACAGGGTCAGTTTTTGTGTTAAAGTTTATAAGACCTCATATTTTGAAGACTCTTTGATGGATTTCTTTCATACTTGGCATGATGGTAGATATAGGTCTAAAGTTTTTATCTGCACCATCCCCACACATTTTCAAACGACTTCTCCTCTGAAGCCGCTGAGCCAATTTTGCTCAAATTTCATATGGAGCCTCCTTAGGGTGGGGGAACGAAAGATTGCTAAAATGGTCGCGGTATATCGACCAAGATGGCCGCCATGCCCATATATGGTAAAAACCTTTAAAAATCTTCTTCTCCATAACCGAGGATGCCTTGGGGCTGAATCTTTGCACGAATCATCGGGGACGGGAGGTCAATCAAAGTTGCTAAAAGAATTGTCGTACGTTGACGTTTGACCTTTTTACGGCAAGGTCAAGTTCGCTTCCCTATGCATTTGTATGAGTTCTATACATTTGAATGGGAAAATTGTTAAGAGTTTCAAACGACTTCTCCTCTGAAGCCTCTGAGCTAATTTTGTTCAAATTTCATATGGAGCAACCTTAGGGTGGGGAAACAAAAGATTGCTAAAATTGTCGCGGTCCGTTGACCAAGATGGCCGCCATGCCCTTATATGTTAAAAACCTTTAAAAATCTTCTTCTCCATAACCGAGGATGCTTTGGGGCTGAATTTTTGCACGAATCATCGGGTACAAGAGGTCAACCAAAGTTGCTAAAAAGATTTGTTGTACGTTGACATTTGACCTTTTTACGGCAAGGTCAAGTTCGCTTCCCTATGCATTTGTATGAGCTCTATACATTTGAATGGGAAAATTGTTAAGAGTTTCAAACGACTTCTCTGAAGCCTCTGAGCTAATTTTTGTTCAAATTTCATATTGAGCCACCTTAGGGTGGGGAAACAAAAGATTGCTAAAATTGTCGTGGTCCGTTGACCAAGATGGCCACCATGCCCATATATGGTAAAAACCTTTAAAAATCTTCTTCTCCATAACCGAGGATGCCTTGGGGCTGAATCTTTGCACGAATCATCGGAGACGAGAGGTCAACAAAAGTTGCTAAAAGAATTGTCGTGCGTTGACGTTTGACCTTTTTACGGCAAGGTCAAGTTCGCTTCCCTATGCATTTGTATGAGCTCTATACATTTGAATGGGAAAATTGTTAAGAGTTTCAAACGACTTCTCCTCTGAAGCCTCTGAGCTAATTTTGTTCAAATTTCATATGGAGCCACGTTAGTGTGGGGTAACAAAAGATTGCTAAAATTGTCGCGGTCTGTGACCAAGATGGCCGCCATGCCCATATATGGTAAAAACCTTTAAAAATCTTCTTCTCCATAACCGAGAATGCCTTGGGGCTGAATCTTTGCACAAATCATTGGGAACGAGAGGTCTACCAAAGTTACTAAAAGAATTGTCGTACGTTGACATTTGACCTTTTTACGGCAGGGTCAAGTTTGCTTCCCTATGCATTTGTATGAGCCCCATACATTTGAATAGGAAAATTGTTGAGAATTTTAGATTTCTTCTTCTCTGAAGCCACTGAGCCAAATTTGCTCAAATTTCGTATTGTGCCTTCTTAAGTCAGGGGAACGAAAGATTGCTAAAATGGTCGCGGTAGGTCGACCAAGATGGCCACCATGCCCATATATGGTAAGACCCTTTAAAAATCTTCTTCTTCAGAACAGAGGATGCCTTGGGGCTAAATCTGTGCACAAATCATCAGGGACAGGAGATCTACCAAAATTGCTAAAAAGATTATCGTACGTTGACATTTGACCTTTTTACGGCAAGGTCAAGTTTGCTTCCCTATGCATTTGTATGAGCCCCATAACATTTATATGGGAAAATTGTTGAGAATTTGACGACTTCTCTGAAGCCACTGAGCCAAATTTGCTCAGATTTTTAGCTCACCTGAGCATGAAGTGCGCATGGTGAGCTATAATGGTCAGTCAATATCCGTCGTCCATCATGGGTCATGCGGCGTGCGTCATGCGGCGTGAACAATTGCTTTAAAAGCCTACTCTTCCTACACCCCAGGGCCAATTGACTCGATACTTGGTAGGAAGCATCAGGGTGAAATGTAGATAAAAAAAATAGCTAAAATCGTTCCGATCGGAAATCCAAGATGGCCGCCATGGCCGCCATCTTGAAAATCTTTTTCGCTTCTTCTCCTGAACCGAAAGGCCAATTGACTCCAAACTTGCTAGGAAGCATCAGGGTGACTTGTAGATCAAATATAGCTAAAATCGTGTCGGTCCAAATTCCAAGATGGCCGCCATGGCAGCCATCTTGAAAATCTATTTTTCGCTTCTACTCCTAAACCCAAAAGCCAATTGACTCCAAACTGGTTAGGAAGCATTGGGGTGAAAAAAATAGCTAAAATTGTGCTGATTAGAAATCCAAGATGGCCACCATGGCAGCCATCTTGAAAAGCTATTTTTCGCTTCTTCTCCTGAACCGAAAGGCCAATTGACTCCAAACTTGCTAGGAAGCATCGGGATGACTTGTACATCAAAAATAGCTAAAATCGTGCCAATTGGAAATCCAAGATGGCCTCCATGACAGCCATCTTGAAAATCTATTTTTCGCTTCTTCTCCTAAACCTAAAAGTCAATTGACTTGAAACTTAGTAGGAAGCATCAGGGTGACTTGTAGATCAAAAAATAGCTATAATCATTCCGATCGGAAATCCAAGATGGCAGCCATCTTGAAAATCTATTTTTTGCTTCTTCTACTGCACCGAAATGCCAGTTGACTCAAAAGTTGGTAGGAGGCATTGGGGGTGACTTGTTTTACTTGTGACGTTTTGAAAATTTCAGCATTTTAACCTTGTAAGCAAGATATTTCAAAAACTGTTTAAGCCATTGCCTTGTCATAAGAGTATTGGAAAAATGTTGCATGCCATCTGCAGATCTGCAGTGGCGGTTTCACTCAGGTGAGCGAGTTGTGGCCCATGGGCCTCTTGTTTGTGTTTAAGTTTATATAGCTGTATCATCAAAACCCTTGAGGAATTTCATTTATATTTGACATGTTGGTAGATATCGGCCTAGAGTCTTACTCAGCATGATCCCCACCCCGGGTGTGACCGAGGTCAAGGTCACGAACTTAGAATTTTCATATAAAAGTAAAAATTTTGCGTTTAAGTTTATATAGCCATATCATCAAGACCATTTGTTAAATTTTATTATCCCCTAATTGAAAGGTTGAGCGGATATAGCTATCAGCAAGGAATTTGTTCGTCTGTCCGTCCATCCGTTGAAGCATTATTCGTTCATACTTTATTTTTGTCTTCGGGTCAAAGTTTTTACGTTAAAGTTTATAAGACCTTATATTATGAAAACTCTTTGATGGATTTCATTCATGTTTGGCCTGATGGTAAATATAGGGCTTAAGTTTTTATCAGCACCAACCCTATTCCGGGGAATAACCTTGGGGTCAAGGTCACGGACAGAATTTTCATAAAAAAGTCAAAGTTTTTTGTGTTTAAGTTTATATAGCTGTATCATCAAGACCCTTGAGGAATTACATTTATATTTGACATGTTGGTAGGTATCGGCCTAGAGTCTTACTCAAAATGATCCCCACCCTGAGTGTGACCGAGGTCAAGGTCATGAACTTAGAATTTTCATATAAAACTAAACATTTTGCATTTAAGTTTATATAGCCATATCATCAAGACCATTTGTTAAATTTTATTATCCCCTAATTGAAAGATTGAGTGGATATAGCTATCAGCAAGGAATTTGTTCTTCTGTATGTCCATCCGTTGAAGCATTATTCATTCATACTTTATTTTTGTCTTCGGGTCAGAGTTTTTACGTTTAAGTTTATAAGACCTTATAAATGTATTATGAAAACCCTTTGATGGATTTCATTCATGTTTGGCCTGATGGTAAATATAGGGCTTAAGTTTTTATCAGCACCAACCCTATCCCGGGCAATAACCTTGGGGTCAAGGTCACGGACAGAATTTTCATAAATAAGGCAAAATGTTTGTGTTTATGTTTATATAGCTATACCATCAAGACCCTTTGAGGAATTTCATTTTATATTTGAAATGTTGGTAGATATAGGTTTAGAGTTTTACTTAGCATCATCCCCATCCTGGGGTATGACCTTGAGGTCAAGGTCACAGACTTAGAAATTTCATATAAAAGTAAAAAAAAAAAAATATGCATCTAAGTTTATATAGCTATATTATGAAGACCCTTTTGTTGGTTTCATTAATATTAAGCATGATGGTATATATAGGTATAAAGCTATTCTAGGCACCATCCCCAAGCTGGGGCATGGCACTTTTCATACAAATGTCATTTTTGCTTATATTATAAAGGCTGATTGAGTTCACTGGTATATGGTGATAGTTATAGGGCTAAAGTTTTATTTAGCTCAATCCCTGCACCTGTGCCTGACCTTTGAGGTCAAGGGCTTCATATTATGTGTGATTGAATTTTTTCAATGTTATAATATAACATATAGCATACAACTGCCATATCCAGAGTCAAAGCTACATACTTTGTGCTCTTTAAAAAGTGGCGGTAGCGCTGGTCGAGGGTATACGAGCCCCACTGGGCACTTTGTCTAGTTTTTCCATGCATCCATCTGTCTGTGTGTCTGTCATCTGTCCATCATGCAATCTCCTAAACCACTGGCTGGAATTTAACCAAACTTGCTACATGACCTTCCCTCATGGAAGAGTGAGTGAGAGCAAGTCTGCCCAGCAATCCATCTGTCCATCAGTCAGACTATTAGCATCATTAGCAATGAGCATGGGGATTTGCAATGGTGGGCCATCGACTTCGCAGTCTAGTTGTAGTTTTTTTAAATGAAATATGTTCAAACCAAGAGTGGTATACTATAAATATTTTTCTTATTTCTCCAGAAAAAAACATAATTATATTATGGGTACTTATTAGAAGTGCCTCTTCTAATGAGTACCCACAACTTGTTTTTGTGTGAGTACCCATAACATGTTTTTTGGGGAAATACAATGTAAATAAAAAAAAAAAAGAATACCAATTCTTGGTGGTTGAATAAAAAAACGCCTTATTTAGAGCTGTGCCTTAACTGACCAAATCTGGCTACATACTTCATCCAATGGAGGACTGTTGCTGTGCAAGATTTTGCCTTACTGTATGTATAGCTAACATTCTTATTTTTTTAGTGTGGCGAGATGGAACCTTCACAGAGTTTCAGAACTCCTGGAATGAGCAGCCAGTAGTACCAGGATATGTTGCCGGAGGACGAGATACAGACTATGACAAAGAAATTGGTGGTATATCTTGTTATGTGTGCCAGAACTGCCCAGTAGAACCCTTTCTGCCAGAGAAAGACGGGACAGCCATTGACACAAATTGTTATGTGTGTTCTAAACAGTGGGATGCAGGTTAGTTCTTCACTTCATTTTTAGCTCGCCGGGACTATGTCCCTGGAGAGCTTATTTTGTCACCCAGGCATCGGCGTCTGTCGGCGTTGGCGTCCGTGTCAGCTTCCGTGTCGGCGTTTCCGCATTAGCACAATGTTTAAGTTTACAAATGTGTGCATAGTTTTTTAACTGTTTAAGGTACTGCTTTCATATTTGGCCTACACCTACTTTAGGGTAAGACCTTTCAATAGCATACATTCCCATCCCCAAAATAGACTCTTTATGTAGGTCAAGGTCAGTTCTTACTTTGTCTTTTACACCCATGTTTAAGTTTTGCGTTAAAGTTTTGAAAAGTGTACATAACTGCTGAAGTATTCAAGATAGAGCTCTAATATTTGGCCCACACCAGCCTTAGGGTTAGACCTTTCAATAACACACACATCTTCCTCAGTTTGACCTTCTGCCTAGGTCAAGGTCAGGTCATATTTTGTCATTTGAACCCCTGCTCGTGTTCTGCGTTTAAGTTTTGAAAAGTGTTTGTAACTACTGAAGTATTCAAGATACCGCTTTACTATTTGGCCCACACCAACATTAGGGTAAGACCTTTCAATAGCACAGACTTTTCCTCAGTTTGACCTTCTGCCAAGGTCAAGGTCAGGTTATACTTTGTCATTTAAACCCATGTTTGAGTTTTGTGTTAAATTTGGAAAAGTGTTCGTAACTGCTCAAGTATTCAAGATACTGCTTTAATGTTTGGCCTACACCTACCTTAGGGTAAGACCTTTCAATAGTACACACCCCTTCCTTAGTTTGACCTTCTGCCTAGGTGAAGATCAGGTCATACTTTGTCATTTATACCTGTGTTTAGGTTTTGAAAAGTGTACATGGCTGCTGAAGTATGTAAGATATAGCTTTCATGTTTCATCCACACCAGCCTAAGGGAAGATGTTTCAATGGCATATACCCCGTCCCTCAGTTTAACATTTTTACGACATCAAAGTCAAGTCATACTCTGTCTTTTAATCTTTAATATTTAAATATTGTTTTCTTATCAGATCAGCCCTTTCTGGTGAGCTGCGTTGTCTTCTGACAACTCTTGTTATACGCCCGTTTGAAAAACGGGACGTATTATGTTACAGGGTATGGCGTCCGTCCATAAACTTTTTCGTTTACAGCTAACTCCTCCTACAGTTTACATCCGATCAAGCTGAAACTTGGTATATAAGACCATGATGTGGAGCAGTGCATATTGTTACAGTCCACCAAATATTTGCAGAGTTATGCCCCTTTCAAAATTTCTGTAAACTTTTCATTTCCGGTTAACTCCTCCTACATTTTACATCCGATCAAGCTGAAACTTCATTTATAGTTAGACCATGATGTGGAGCAGCGCATATTATTTCAAGTTACAGTCCACCAAATATTAGCAGAGTTATGCCCCTTTGAAAATTTCTGTAAACTTTTCGTTTTCGGCTAACTCCTCCTACAGTTTACATCCAATCAAGCTGAAACTTGATTTGTAGTTAGACCATGATGTGGAGCAGCGCATATTGTTTCAAGGTTACAGTCCACCAAATATCAGCAGAGTTATACCCCTTTGAAAATTTCTATTAATTTCCCTATTTTCCCAGGAGGGAGAAGTCACTTCTCCCTTAATTTCTGGGCCAGCTTTGACCCTTAGGTTACAGTTCACCAAATATCAGCAGAGCTAAATTTTTTTTTTTTTTTTTTTTTTTTTTTTTTATAATACCACTTAACAGTTTATATCCGGAGCACTGAATTATACAGGAGCAAGTTTGTGTTACATCTTATTACTTGCCACGGGTGTATAATGCCCTGCTTGGTGGGGCTCTTGTTGACTTGATGTATACACCACAACCACTTTATAACACTATTGCTGCGATCAAAAGCAAAAAAAAAAAAAACAACATGTTAGCCAAAAAAACCCTACTTTATCTAAAAATATGTCCTAGAATTTCGAACATTTTATTCCATACTGTTTTGGCCTAAAGTTTGCTTTTTATGCACATGTTGTTTAAAATACAACGTACTTAGTGGAATGGCAAACAGTACAGACCCTGATCTGGGTCTGCACTGTTTGCTTATGTCATTGTGTCATACATTTTGGTGTTCGAAATTTTAGAGCATTTACAGTATGTATGGATTATTTAGAAAAATGACCATAAATAGTCATTTTTCTATATAATTTATACTTTTTTGTTTGGACACAACGCTTTTGGGGCCTTCCTTTAAACTGTCTTTTATCTGAAAACATCTTATAATGAAGCATCTTGTTGCAGGGATGTGTATGTATGTAAAGTTCCTGATGGGAAGTAGATTTAGGAATAACCCTTGAAAGCAATGAACACACTCACAAAAAGTGAGGGTATAGCTGAAGTGTGAAGTTTTCTGGGCCAGATTAGCTAGTTTTGGCCGCTTATGCATAGGTCTAGATAAGAGTGGGTATCAGGAAATATTTTTGGATGGGTTTTTCAAAAAATCCCTCCTTTAAAATAGCATTGTCCGGGCAGGCGGGCAGGCGTCGGGTGTTGTCCCAGGTTAACCTTTTGTTTACCTTTTTTTGAAAGTTACATGTCACTTTATTCTTCAGTGGGTTGCTTTCATATTTGGCAGCGACAAAGAGGAGGACCAGTAGGTGTATCCCATGCAAGAGAGACAACTCTCACTTCCTTCATTATTAAAATACCCGTCCATAATGCCATTAGGTGTTTTTCTTGTTCCTAATTCTTGGTGAAAAATATGTTGTGAGTACTCATTAGAAGTGCCTTATTGAGGTGCTTCTAATGAGTACCCACAACATATGTTTTCATGGAGAAATAAGAAAAATATACATGTAAATACTTTTGGATTTAAAAAAAAACATTTCATTAAATGCTATGCTTACGCCTCCTCAGTGACCCTCATACAAAGAATTAAAAATTCCTACAATTGATCCTCCTGCTATACTTAAAGCAGGTGGGGGAAGGGTATAACATAGTCAGTATCTACCCAGGTTGCTCAGTGTCTACGCAGATTGTCATATGAGTTAAATGATGTTTAAGGGTCGTAAAAACGACAGATGTAGGGATGAGTTAAACGATGTTTGTAGGGCCGTAATAACTGTATGAATCTTTTACAGTTATTCTGAGTCGAATTTATGTTGCAGAAATATTAAAATTATTTTACAGTTAAAATGCTAAAATGTACTGAAGCCACCTAGTATACATGTGTTTGTTTAGGTTGGACTTCATTCAAATCCGTTTGTTGAAAGGTTAAAGTCAATTGTTTTGGTACAGAGTCCCTGTGACATTTCATAGCCTTTGAAAATATGTGATGATTAAACAGCAGGTGCTGTTTATGCGCAGTCCAATGTATTACGTGCACTGGTTATAAGGAACCTAAAGTCTGCTGTAGGAGTAATGATGAATTTAAAGATATAAGCATAAAATGGTGACAGTTAATATTTTTGAAATCATTTTAAAAGACAGAACATTTATAAAATGTTCTGAAACTAATTCTTACTGTTTGCATAACAGTTAATCAAGATGTATGGGAATTCACGTGAATCGCCCATATACAGCTACAGCATTCTTTTGGTGACTAGCCTTTGCACAAGCTTATTACGAAATAACCTAGTAATGCCCAGATGACATTTTAAATTGCGTAATTTGCTGTTTTGGTCGGGAGCAACCCTGGGAGTGATATTTTATGGAATGTTGTGAAGCATATAAATAGTGGTGGCTGAAACATGCTCTTCAGTTTGGTTCAGTTTGGGTTTTGAGCGCCGAACTCCGTGTTGAGTCTGTATAGAGGCTTGTCAGCCTGTAGAGAACTGTGTTCTCTAGCATGATGGTTTTGAAAAATAAAACTATTATAGAACTTTAACTTGGTTCTTTATTAACTAAAACACAACGCGAACTTAGAAGAATTAAAAATACTATACGATCACAGTCAATTAAAAACCTCGTTGCGGCTACGTGATAGGGGTTGATTTGGTGCCGTGACCAGGATTAAAAGAAAAGGGACCTTTCGAAGAAAACAGAAAATTGACAAGACACAGACAAAGGAAACTCAGGTAGGTGTTGTTTTCTTTTACCTTGTTTTGAGGTTATGTGTATTGGTGAAGAGTTTACCAATGTAGGATTTAAAAGATAAATAATTAAATAAAAAGTCTTATTTTATTTTTTTTTTAATTAATTAAAAATGGCACAAGCACAAGGTCAGGGTCAACCACAACTTCAAGCACAGGCTCAACATGTAGACCCTGCAGCACAGGCTTTTCAGAATATCCAGTTGGAGCTAGCAAATGTTTCACAAGCTCTGACAACACAGGGAGTTTCGTCGTCAGTGATAAAATTTGACGGTAATCCTAAAAATTATAGAGAGTGGGTAAAATCTATAGAGAAATATGCTATTTTGGCAAACATAGTATGCGACAGAAGAAAAAAATTAATAGCTTATCAATCTTCTTTGGGTGCAGTCAGTGGCTTCATTCAAAGGTACATGTTAGCAAATCCACAGAACACCTGGGATCAATTAAAAGAACAATTGGCGGTCAGATTTTCTGATGTAACGGATAGGCAAATGGCTTTGTCACTGTTACGTACGGTAAAGCAGAAGCCAGGGGAAAATATCCAGCTTTTCGCAGAGAGAATTCTCTCTCTGGTGGAAGAAGCGTATCACAACCAAGGGGGAGACGCGGTAGAACGTCAGTTAATAGATATTTTTATAGATGGGCTCACCCAAGATAATTTAAAGCTAAAGATCTTACGAGATCAACCAGACACATTGCAGAGGGCGATTGCGATAGCCACTAATGAGCAAAACCTTAGGGCTAGAGTACAATTAACGCATGGTACGCCTCAAAGAAGGGAAGTTCCCATGGAAATCGACCACTCCAGAGGTCAAAGATTTAAGTACAGGAATAAGCATAATTTCCGGCAGGTTAACAGCGCACAACCGGAAAGGAAGGTTATTTGCTGGAATTGTGGACAAGAGGGCCACATAAGTAGGGTGTGCAAGAGAAAAGAGCAACAAAATAGACCACCAATGGGTCATGGTAGACCCAGAGGTCAAAACCAAGATCAGTCGGGAAACTAAGAAGCTCTTTGCATAATGAGGTCGATGCAAAGAGTAGTAGTTGTAGTAGTAATGGTGAAAATTTATCTAAAAAATTTTATAAAATTAGTGTTTCAGGCAGTCCAAATTCATGCATAGTAACAATGGGTAAGCAAAAGTTTAGAACTCTTGTAGACACTGGAGCAGAATGTTCTTTAATGCACCGTAGGATTTACGATCAGCTGAAAAATAAGCCTAAACTGAATAAAAGGAAAGTTAGTTTGCAATCCGCAAATGGCTCAGAATTAATATGTGACGGTTGCATTACTGTACAGATTTGTATCGGTGGAACCGAAATGTCTCAAGACTTCTATGTGATTAGGGATTTGAATAGAAATTTGATATTAGGTTTGGACTGGCTCAGACAAAATAACGTTAGGATTTATTTTGATTTAAAGTGTCTCAGAATTAACGGAAAACATTATGTACATTTGGAAGAAGATAAACATATTGCTTCTACTGTCAGAATGAAAAAGACATGTTTAATTAAACCACAAACAGCTATGATATGTCATGGTAAAGTAAGAGAAAATCCAGAATTACCTGTAGGAGAATCTTATGAAGTCTTACAGATAGACAAAGGCTTTATAGTGAATCAACCAGGGCTACAGATAATAAATACTGTTTCAACATTGGCGAAAGATAGATCATTGCCACTATTAATAGTAAATAACACAAATAAATTTATCAAAATTTACAGACATGGTCTGTTAGCTAAAATCACGGGAATCCAAAATAATGTAAAACAGGTAGGCTCAATTATTAAAAATAACATCGATGAGAATAAATTAAATTTAAAAGACTTAGATGAACCTGAGAAATACAGATCAAAAATTGAAAAATTAATTATTAAAAATCATGACTTATTTGCGAACAAAGATTCTGAACTAGGGAAAACGGAGACTGTAAAAATGCAAATTGATGTAGGCGATAGTAAACCAATTAAAATGAAACCATACAGAACTCCAATTAAAAGTAGAGAAGTAGTTGACAAGGCAATCGAAGAAATGCTGGATGCAGACATAATTAAAAGGTCAAGATCGCCTTGGTCATTTCCTGTAGTTATAGTAAATAAGAAAGACGGTAGTAAGAGATTTTGTGTAGACTTTAGAAAGTTAAACCAGATAACAAAGAAAAATTCCTTTCCTTTGCCATTAATAGACGATATTCTTGCCTTACTAGGTAAAGCAAAGTATTTCACTTCATTAGATTTAAAAAAGTGGGTATTGGCAGGTTGCCATGAATGAAAAAGATAAAGAAAAGACAGCCTTTACATGTCACAAGGGGTTATTTGAATTCAATGTCATGGCCTTTGGCCTTTCGAATGCTCCTGCAGTATTTCAGGAATTGATGTCTATTGTTTTACAAGGTTGTAATGCTTTTGCAACAGCTTATTTAGATGATATCTTGGTATTCAGCTCGACTTTGGAAGATCATCTGGAGCACTTAAGTATAATCTTTGGGAAACTAAGGCAACATAGATTAAAATTAAAATTAAAGAAATGTAGTTTTCTTAAGATGGAAACCCATTATCTTGGATTCATTATTAATGAATGTGGAATAAAACCAGATGAGTTAAAAATTGATGCGATTAGATCTTTACCAGTACCAACTTGTGTTAGAGAGGTAAGATCATTTATTGGCATGTGTTCATATTACAGGAGGTTTATACCAAATTTCTCACAAATAGCTGAACCAATAGTTGCATTAACAAGAAAGTACGCCCATTTCAAATGGTCGGACGTACATCAAAAAGCTTTCGAGTTTTTGAAAGACAGTTTAACAGCTGTCCCACTTTTAGTATATCCAGATTCAAATAAACCTTACGTCTTATATACTGATGCGAGTGATACTTGTATTGGTGCATGTCTTACACAAGAATGCGACGGTGATGAAAAACCAATTTATTACTTGTCCCATAAACTTAGTAAATCTCAATGTAAATGGTCAGTGGTAGAAAAAGAAGCTTTTGCAATTCATTTTGCACTTCAGAAATTAGATTACTATTTGCATAATGCGCAGTTCATTATAAAAACAGACCACACGCCTTTAAAATATTTGCTTGAATCACCAATGCAAAACAAGAAAATTCAGCTTTGGGCCTTGAGTATGTCAGGTTATAATTTTTCGATAGAATATATCGCTGGGACAACAAACACATGTGCTGACCTACTTTCAAGACACCCTGATAACGTAAGTAAAGCTTTAGATAGTCAGGAAAACGAAGAAGTAGAGAGTGAAAAGGTACTTGACGTCAATGATAATTTGTATGAGGTACACGTCATTGATTCCAATCAGTTTGATCCGAAAACTTTTGCTAAGTGTGAATTACCAAATGACGAGTCTTTCGAAAAATGTGATTTGTCAGATTTTAAAACAATAGGTTTTGACATGTCAGTTGAACAAAATAGGGACGATGACATTTCAGAAATCAAGTCAATGATTCTGAATGGTCAGGAAAATAAAGCATTTGTACATGTTAGAAATCATCTTAAGAAAGCCAAGAAAAGACAGGCTAGGTATGCAGATAAAAAGGCTAAATCAGTAGACTTTAATGTAGGTGACCCAGTGTATTATGAAAACAAACAAAGAAAAGGTAAATTAGGTCAAAAATGGAAACCGTACTATAGAGTAGTTGAAAAGACAGGTCCTGTATCTTATATTATAAGAAATCAGTTAGATGGTACCTTAAGTAGAGTATATGCTGGAGATTTAATGTTGGCTAACATAGATGATTGGCAGGTAGTTAAAGAAAAAAACAGAAGATTAAGAGATGCCGCATATGTAATACCACCCAGTGCATCTGAGTCAGAGACAGAATCTGATTCCGATTCCGATTCAGAAGAAAATGTCCCATTAGGAAAGTTAGTTAAAAAATATAGGCAAGAGAGAAAATCATCAGAAAACGAAAGTGATATACCTTTAATGGAATTGAGAAAAAGGTTAAGACATAGAGAAATGAGACAGAATCAAAATGAAGAGACGGAAGTCAAGGACATGGAGGTTAATAATGAAGTGTACTCTGATAAGTCCATTCCCTTGTCTTCAATGTCTGATAATTCTGGTAGTGACATGGAAGTGAATGTAGTTAGTTCACGTCGAAAACAAGCTGGTAGAGTAGCCAGTAGATCAGTTAAATTAGTAAAGAAAAGGCATCGAGAGCCTCGGTCTCATAAGAGAGACGTTAAACAATTATTTAAATTAATTTCAGATATGTTGTAAAATGACCTCGCGAAAAGGTGTAATGTTATACACATGAAATTGTGTATAGAGGTAGAAACCTCGTGTGTTTTAAAGGAGGTAAACAATAAGTTGTAGACACCTCAAGTTAAGCATAATAGTTATGCTTGTTATTTTTTTTTACTTTCAGGTGAAAGTACTGTATTTTACATTTATCCTTGCGTCGTTATTAGTTGGTCAAGTTTTCGGACTTTTTACATCTGAAAACGTGATATATCAGAAGACAAATGAAGTCTTCATAAATGATGCGCACTGGTCTGTAATATTTGTCCATGATTTAAGGCCTTTCCAAAGATTAATGAGTAAAATTAACAGTGATTTAGGTCACACAGACGAAATTATAAGGGTGATAACAAATTTCTATCAAAGATCAAATTTGACAGGATATGTAGAAACATTTGAGAGTTTACATGTCGAAATCGATATGTTAACTGATACATATACATCAATATATGATAGCTTTGGTGAATATAAAGATCTTTCGTTACCTAATCAAAGATATAAAAGATCATTAATTCCTATAATTGGCCAGCTAATGAGTACATTATTTGGCACTGTTTCAGAAAGTGATCTGGAGAACATAGATAGAAATATTAAGGCTTTAGCAGACAACCAAGAACAAATTATACATGACTTAGACGTAAGTTTGTTTGTATTAAATTTAACCCGAATGCAGGTAGTGGAAAATCGAAGATCAATAATGGATTTAATTATTGTCATTCAAAAACTTGATGATAAAATTAGAGAGATAGGGCGAACATTTGAACAAAAATTAATGAGGCTAGAACAATTTGTCCATACCTATCTTCAATTTCAGATGATAATTGATGAGATAAGGCTTAGTACACAAGATGCTATATTTTATCTTGAAAGTCTAAAATCAGAACTTAATATGTTGTCAGTGCATCACTTGTCAACAAGTACAATATCTCCTAAAGATCTCAAGAAACTCTTAATTGAAATAGAGTCAAAACTTCTTAATAATTTTGAATTACCGAGAAATCCTCGTAAGGACATTTGGTATTTTTACAAGACATTGACATGTGTAACATATTTACAGAATAATGAAATTAGGATTGTCCTCAAGATTCCCTTAATAAGTACGAAAGAAGAATATGAAGTATATCAAATTCATAATTTACCAGTACCCTTTCTTTCAAGTAATCAAATTGATGTCTTAGTAAAATATGCGATAGAGACTGAAATGCTAATGATTTCAAAAGATAAAACAAAGTTCTCACTTTTATCTGAGAATACTTTTCAAATATGTAATAGCTATCATTTTCAATTCTGTGATCCTGAGACAGCTTTTTATCAAACGAATATGAATAAATTCTGTATAATTGCATTATTCATGCAGAACACTAGGGATATTAAAACTTTGTGTAAACAGGTAATTGTTTTAAATGAGAAATTAAAGGCCACAAAATATTTCTCATATGGTGTTTGGATTGTTGTAACTAACAAGCCTTTGACATTTACAGTGAATTGTCAATCGCATGAGCCTAGACAGGGGAATATTAAAATTACACCACCATTTGGCATTATTCAATTAAATATCACATGTAAAGCATCTAATGATCATTTACAATTACCCGAATATTTTGGCAAATCGAGTCATTTTCAAAGGTCAGACCCTTTGCATGCACTGATAAAAATACATAATATAACACAATTTACCATATGGAATGATACAAAAACTCAAATAAAAGAATTTAAAGCTTTAAAGTTGCCATCACATTTAGTGGGCATGAAGGAAATACCTATGCAAAGTTTCCTGCGGGAAACAAAGGCATATAAATCAGTTAGTGTGGTGAATACACGAAATAACAGTAATTGGACACTAGTTGCAGTAAGCATTGTCGCATCTATTTTATTTTTAGTTATAATTGTCTGGTTAGTTATAAGAAAAAGTAAGAGTTTTTATAATCAGATAATTGGTAAACGATGGACCACTACACGGGACCTCGAAGGGGTAAATGTAGAACAAACACCGACCAAGGGTGAGAAAATCGAAATGTCTGTCCTTCAGACCGAAGGAAACGTCAATAACGCTTTTGAAGGTCAAAGAGATGCCTTCAGACGGACAGATGCCGCTATGGCATGGTCACAGAACGGAGATGGTTCTATAGGCGCTATGAAGTAGCGATTACTCACAAATGAATGGTTGAGTAGAAAACGTCGACAACCCACATTGTGTATATATGTCATTATTGAACTGTATATGTTTTAATTTTGTGCCTTGCATGGTCCTCAAGGTCATGCTTGGACGAAGAGTATAATTAATAGTACATAAGTGACTTTAAGGAAAATAAAGTCCTTGGTATAACCCTGAAGGTTATGCTTAGGTGAAGAAAAGTAGTAGTAACTTTGTTTTGTTTACAGACAGACGACATGCAGGTAATGCAATGCCATTATAGATGTTGTAATTACCTGAAGGAAGAAGTTAAAGTGACTAAATGTCATTATGGCTGTTGTGTGTATAGGGAACCTTACCCTACATACATGGTGATGAACGAACATGGAAAATCGACTAGTGGACAAGATGGTATCTATGTGGTGAACAAACGATTTCGTGTGCCCATAATAGACGTACCGAGAAAACCACAGGTCGTAGATTTGAAGATAAACCAGAAACCAGAGTGTAGAAACTGAAAACAAGATGGGGTTTCATCCTGATATATAAACTGTCATTTTTAAAAGATATTACATCATAGTCATAAACTGTTGATTTTAATGAGTTATTAACATTGTTAATCAGGTGTTTTTCCTGATGAAGTGTCAATGTGTATTGATTTTGAAAGGTTATGATCCTTGTCACTGGTGAAGAGACAGAGATGAGTGAAGTCCTGTTCGCCAGTGATTAAACGAAAAATACATCATTGGTCACTTGTAGTCGAAATTCTTAATTGTGTTCGTATATTGAGATCCTGGTCATTAATCCTGGTCACTATGGATATGAAATCCTGGTCAGTGGGATTGATTTTTTTTTTTTTCTAAACATACGTATGTACTTTGATCATGGGAGTATTGATCAATGATGTGTATGTATGTGATTGTATTCTGGACACATTGTCTGTGTCATATGTGTTAAAATATTTTAATGATTATATAAGTACATGCATTGTTGTTGAAGAGTATGGTCAGCTTATGCATAGAGTAAATTAATTAATTGGGATTAATTGATTTACTTGAGCATGGGAGGTATATAACATAGTCAGTATCTACCCAGGTTGCTCAGTGTCTACGCAGATTGTCATATGAGTTAAATGATGTTTAAGGGTCGTAAAAACGACAGATGTAGGGATGAGTTAAACGATGTTTGTAGGGCCGTAATAACTGTATGAATCTTTTACAGTTATTCTGAGTCGAATTTATGTTGCAGAAATATTAAAATTATTTTACAGTTAAAATGCTGAAATGTACTGAAGCCACCTAGTATACATGTGTTTGTTTAGGTTGGACTTCATTCAAATCCGTTTGTTGAAAGGTTAAAGTCAATTGTTTTGGTACAGAGTCCCTGTGACATTTCATAGCCTTTGAAAATATGTGATGATTAAACAGCAGGTGCTGTTTATGCGCAGTCCAATGTATTATGTGCACTGGTTATAAGGAACCTAAAGTCTGCTGTAGGAGTAATGATGAATTTAAAGATATAAGCATAAAATGGTGACAGTTAATATTTTTGAAATCATTTTAAAAGACAGAACATTTATAAAATGTTCTGAAACTAATTCTTACTGTTTGCATAACAGTTAATCAAGATGTATGGGAATTCATGTGAATCGCCCATATACAGCTACAGCATTCTTTTGGTGACTAGCCTTTGCACAAGCTTATTACGAAATAACCTAGTAATGCCCAGATGACATTTTAAATTGCGTAATTTGCTGTTTTGGTCGGGAGCAACCCTGGGAGTGACATTTTATGGAATGTTGTGAAGCATATAAATAGTGGTGGCTGAAACATGCTCTTCAGTTTGGTTCAGTTTGGGTTTTGAGCGCCGAACTCCGTGTTGAGTCTGTATAGAGGCTTGTCAGCCTGTAGAGAACTGTGTTCTCTAGCATGATGGTTTTGAAAAATAAAACTATTATAGAACTTTAACTTGGTTCTTTATTAACTAAAACACAACGCGAACTTAGAAGAATTAAAAATACTATACGATCACAGTCAATTAAAAACCTCGTTGCGGCTACGTGATAAGGGGGCATGTTAGCATTTTTTATTCCCATACTTTTTAAAAAAAATGATGGGGATATTGTAAATGCCTCCCTCCATCCATCCATCCGTCAGTCTAACATGCTATCTCCTCCTAAACTACTGCGCTGAATTTAACCAAACTTGCTACATGACTTCCCCACATGGTAAGGGTGTGCGAGAGCAACATTACATTTCTGTCTGTCCATCAGTCCATCCAGCTGTCCATCAGGCTATCTCCTCCTAAACCACTGAGCAGAATTTAACAGAACTTGCTACATGACTTCCCTACATGGAAAGGGTGTACGAGAGCAACATTATTTTTCAGTCTCTTCATCCCTTTATCATACTATTAGCAACATTAGCATCAATTAGGGGGATTTTGTGATGCCCATCGACTGTGTAACAGTCACTGTAATCTAGTTCTGTTTCTGTAATGTTATTTACTTTAACCTTCATCCTCTTCTGTACATCTTTCCTCTCCTCTACCAGTTCTTCTATCCTGTCTCTCTCTCTGAGGAGACAATACAAAATGACCCCCAAGATCATGTGTCATTAACCTTTAAAATGCCAAGTAAACCTGCATCTGAAAATGTCGTCTGTTTATGTCATCTGCTGAATATTCTTGCAAATTTTTCAAACCTATTTTTGCATACAAGCAAAAAGTGTGGACCCAGATCTGGGTCCACACTATTTGCAAAAATGACTTTTAAAATCACAAGCAGATGACAAAGCAGACGGCAATTGTTGTGACTGGCAGTTTAAGGGTTAAACAAGGGAGACATTTTAAGGCTGCAACACAGCACTTAAACAGCATTTGTAGTAGCCAGCCTCGGTGGCTCGGTTGGATGGTGTCCGACTGGTGATCAGGAGGTTATGGGTTCAACCCCTGCCAGGTGGGCAACACTCTTTCGTGGAGATTGGTCATGAAATATTTTCTACAGTCATTCTGTCCCTTCCGCTGATTCAAGAAGGGCAGTTGTCAGTTTCTGGCGAAAGAATGTGCACAATACTGGTTAACTGCTCAGGGGACTATGCCTGCCCAGTAAAAGTGTGGCTAGGTAAACTGACCATGCTCGACATGACCCGAATGGGTTGACTGGGTCATAAAACTTCAACA
The DNA here is from genome assembly GCA_964016985.1 of Anodontia alba. NCBI lineage: Eukaryota > Metazoa > Mollusca > Bivalvia > Lucinida > Lucinidae > Anodontia > Anodontia alba. Next base: position 40,598,987 of record OZ024824.1, on the reverse strand, counting down.
CAGAAACAAAATTTGTAATAAGATGGATAGATTTTAAAACCCCAACTAATGCCATTATGGCCTTGTCAGAGCAGTTCTGGGGAGTACTGTATAAGATGTGTTGTTGAAAAAAAGGGCCTTATGCCGTGTGTATATGCCGTAACATCATAGGTCCTGATAAGTGGGGATATCCACATAATATCTTTCTTATTTCTACATGAAAACATTATGCTGTGTGTACTCATTAGAAGTACCTCAGTGAGGCACTTCTAATGAGTATCCATAACATATGATTTTGTTGAGAATTAAGAAACATTTAAGTATGTTTCAGTTGGAAAAAAAGGACCTGATCTTGAGCTGTGGTAACATGTTTGAAATGGCAAGCTGGGCCCAGTTGTTCAAAGCTAACGATGTCGTTAGTTAACAATTCGTTAAAATTTACGAGTGATATGCAAATATGCTGAAATTTTTTGCTGAAAAAATGTGAGTAGCTTTTGCAGTGCAAAAGCTACTCACATTTATTCAGCAAAAAATATCAGAATATTGTATATTGAATCTGCTAAAACAGTTAACGAAATGATCCTTAATGAGCTCGTTAAGCTAAAGACGTTTGAACAACTGGGTCCTGATCTAGACCTTTGCTGTTTATACAGTCAAACCTGTGTTAGTGGTCACCTCTATTAAGCAGCCAACCTGTATTAAGCAGTCAGAGAAAAGTTGCCTGAAAATTCATAGACATATATTTGAACTGTATTAAGCAGCCACGTGCCTTCAGCAGCCACATTTTAAGCTTCCCATGGGTGGCTGCTTAAGACAGGTTTGACTGTATATGGCATAAAGCCTTTCATTGTCTGGACTGATTGGTTGCTGATTGTTTATAATTGTGTTTCAGAGTACATGTTGGCAACTAGAAGATGTTACAGCCGACAAGATTATATCAATTTACTTGACTCCAAGAAAGGTAAGTTTTCACTTTCTTATGAGGCAAGACATGCAAACGGGTTTCTCACTAGGAGCTTGACAGCTGTTCAAAAATAAAAACATGAGTCCCATAATGCAATTTCGTTAAAGCTTAGCACTCTGGATAAAAATTTCATCAGACAACATATTTAAATATTTTTTCTTATTTTTTGCAGAAAACAGATTTTGACATTTCATGCAAATTTTGTTTCTAGTGGAGACAATATGCATGAAATGTCAAAATCTGTTTTCTGGGAAAAATAAGAAAAATATCATCAGTTTGATGTTGCTGATTTAGCACAGAAAGTTGTAAAGGTTAAGTTTCTCTGAAAAAAAATACAAGTATGAACCACCAAATTGAACTCTATATTTGGAGTTAATGTGAATAAAGAACCTTTTTAAAGCAAGAAACTTATCAAATAAACAAAAATAGTAAATACAATTTTATTGAGTATGTTCATGAATGGTAATGTAACATGCAGCACTTCTCACACCTCCAAGCCCATAGTTGAGTGACGTCTACTTTCAGTTGGGGGTTCAGTTGAACCCCCATTGGAGTCCAAAGTATTGCATTTTCATTCAGAATTCTGAGAAAATGCTGGCAAAATGGTCAGATGGAACCCCCTCAGCAAAGTTGACCACCCTTTTTAAAATTCCTGGATCCATCTCTGACAAATAGATTCACAAAAGAGAGATCTTTTTGAAGCATAAAACACACCAAATACAGTATAACCTCAATGACTCGAACACGGATGGCTCATTTACAGTGAATGATTCGAACTCTTTTTTCAGTCCCTACCAATAGCTCAAGAAAACAAATATTTAATGATTTTTTATACCCCGCCACACAATAGTGGCGGGGTATTATGGTTTCACATTGGTCGTCCGTGTGTCCGTCCGTCTGTCTGCCTGTCCGTCGTACGTCCGTGCATCCATACATCCGTCCATCCTTCCGTTTTTCGTTTCCGGATGATAACTTGAGTAAACATCAATGGATTTTCACCAAACTTGGTAAGTGCATTGATATTGTGGAGATCTGGTTTGGGATTGCTAATGTGCAAATTTCGTCAAATTTTTACGAAGTATCTGCCTGAGACACACCCATATTTTCGTTTCCGGACTATAACTTGAGTAAATAACAAGGGATTTCCACCAAACTTGCTATATGCATTGACATTAAGGAGATCTGGTCTGGGATTGCTAATGGGCAAATTTCATCAAATTTTTACGGAGTTATCTGCCCGAGACATGCCCATATTTTCGTTTCTGGACGATAACTTTAGTAAATAACAAGGGATTTTAACAAAATTTGCTATATGTATTGACATCAAGGAGATCTGGTTTGGAATTGCAAATGGGCAAATTTTGTCAAATTTTTACGGAGTTATCTGCCCGAGACACGCCCATATTTTCATTTCTGATTGATAACTTGAGTAAATAACAAGACCTTTTAACCAAAGTTGCTATATGCATTGATATTATCAAGATCTGGTTTAGGATTGTTATCTGTCCCTCTGTCATTTTCTTCGCAGACATTTTTGCAATGATAACTTTAATATATAAACAAATAATTGCTATGGCGGGGTATTATGCTTGCGGTGCTTTTATTATTATTTTTTTCTTATTTTATCATGGAATTGTATGTTGTGTGTACTCATTAGAATTGCCTCATTGAGGCAATTCTAATGAGTACACACAACATATAATCATTGTGTAGAAAATTGAAACTATTTCCCTAAATTATCGCTACTTGCTTCCTGAACTGGTGCCATGATTACCCTCACTGGATCAAACTACCTATGTCTCGAACGAATTTCCATGGTCCCGAAGATGTTTGAGCCATTGAGGTTCGACTGTACATGTAAACAAAAATAACAGACTCTGTATTATTGAGTCATGTGCATGAACAATAATGGAAAGTACAACATTGTCCATGGTATAGCGATATTCTTTTTTTCAACTAAAGTCAAAGAAGTTAAGGCTGGCTAATCGGAGCGGAAAAGATAATCAATTATCAGGCTGCCATTGTGATCGATAATCAATCAATAATCACTGAAGATTTGGTCATAAATTTTACCTGTCTGAGCATGACTCTTACCATTTGTTATACTTTATTGTATGTATTTGGTCAGACAGGCCTGAGCAAACAGTGTAGACCCTGTTGAGATGCTGCAAATGCGGCGTGTCATCAGGGTCTGCACTGTTTGCCACACATCCAGCTGTTTTTAGACACAACAGTGGGTAGTAAACTGTACTTGTTCAAATGTTAGATTAAGTATGGTAAGGAGTTGAGGTGTCTGAATACTAAGAGTAAATTCGGTATAGTAGCAAACACAGAAATCAAATGATCGATTATTAGCAAATCAGTAATGATAATCATTTTTGTCGTATTTATCGATCAATTAATCGATTATCCGATTAATAGTGCAAGCTTAAAAGAAGTTCTTTGATCCTGAAGGACCAGAAACATCAACTTAACCCTTGTATGGGCGAATAAATTAAGATGCCACACCCATTTCTAATTGTCAACCAATCAGATTACTTAATCGAGATTGTTGATGTAAATTCACATTCTAAATGACAAACAGTGCAGATCCTGATCAGTTGGCTTCTTCTGAAGCCAACTGATCTGGATCTACACTGTTTACAAAGGCATGGTTTATCAAGATCCAGCATGACAAGGGTTAAGTGAAGTATGAGAGGATGTTTTATTGCTATGATGTGCAGCATTTAACACCAGCTGTGGTAAAGCTAAATAGATTCTCACAAGAGGGATTCTTGCAAATATAAAACAAACACATAAAGAAAGACAAAAAAAAAATAAGAGTCATAGTTTATTTAACCCTTGTCATGCTGAATAAATTAAGATGCCACGCCCATTTCAAATTTTCAACCAATCAGATTGCTTGATCAAGATTGTTGATATACACATACTTAATGGCAAACAGTGCAGATCCAGATCAGTTGGCTTCTTCAGAAGCCAACTGATCTGGATCTATACTGTTTGCAAAGGCAGGGCATATCCGGGTTCAGCAGGACAAGGGTTAAGAGCAGTACATTCAAACCTGTTTTAAAGACCACCTCTATTAAGTGGCCACATTTTTGAGTCTGCTAGCGACAGCTAGCAGGCTCTATGCAATCGCATGGGGTTTTTTACTACGTCACAAGCGGATTTTCATCACCGCTATATTCATACGCGCACTACTTCTTAATCAGACGCAATGCGGCACTATTACGGCGAACTGAATGTGAAGCAGGGGATTTTTTTTTATAGCTTTTCTATTTCGCTAACATAACTGTAACTGAAATCGATTTAGATAGTGCAATTTGAAACATAGACGTCAAAATTCGGTGTAGTAATACACGCGCTACTTTTGTCAATCACCCCACGCCATCTTTGATGTTGTGCTTAGCAACGGAAGCTGAACGAAAAGAAAGTATCAGAATCTACTTATTCGATATTGAATATAGCAAGACATCAGGCATTTAATTCATTCCTCCTACATGAAATTACTTTATTCACACCTCAGTGACACGGAGTTGTCTGACGACTGCTGGCCCATTTATACGTTATGACCCTTCTTTTGTGGACATCGGAAAATCTCTTGAAAACAGAAAAGGGTAGGCATAGCTGGTCGGGCTAATCTGTTGATGCTTAGGTGAAGCACTATCAAATGACAATCAGTTATTAAAGCTAATCTGGATTGAACATAGCCATTTCAAATTTATTTAATCTGCTCGTCTTCATAATAAGTTGATAAAGATAAATTTATAAAATTGCACCAGAATAATCGTGGAGCTACATCAGGTGTTGAATATGTATGAACTGGAGCATATCTAGACTTGAACTTTGATAATTCTAGAAATTGGAAATTGCTGCTGGAGATACACTCATTTGGAATAATCAGGTGGTAAACTTCATTGGAAAATAAAGAGGTTCATTACTCCAATCACTGCATTGGCTTATATATGCAGATAATAAAATGGATTTTTTTTGTGAAGAAAGAAACAAAACAGAAGAGAAATAATTGTATTTAGTTTTTCAGTACATGGTTAGATTATTTATGTATATCTGTTTTACACAGATGCCTCAGTAAAGACCCATTCTTATTTATACATTAAAAGAAGTAGAATGCATTTCCATCTGACTGATTTTGAGAAATTAAATTGATAGTGAAAGCATGTAGTACAAAGTGTTCATGTTGGTTGTTTTTCAAGGAATAGTAAATTTTCACACAAAGCCATGTCTCTGAATGTAAATTTAATATTGGATGAAGCCACTGGTTGTAAGAAAGAGTGAAAATATGGATATAGAGCAAAATCCAGGTCCATCAAGTCATATAAATCTAATTATGTAATTAAGTTAATGCCTTTTTTTCGCGACACCGCCTTCTGAACAATTCAGAGTAACTACAGTTGCTATACTGGATGTACATTACTCTGTGGTGGTTCTGAATCTCTTTTAACTACACTTTTATTTAACTTTAACATGCGTAAAGTAACGTTATTATTTACCTATTATCAGTTAGATAACACACTTTTTGACTAAAAATTACTGGCATGTTTCTTATTTTTCTTAAGGAATATATGTTGTGGATATTCATTAAAAGAGCCCTACCAATGAATGACCTTCTAATAAGTTCCAACATGTTTTTGTGTTGAAATTATAATGAACTAGAACATGTGTTTGAACAACACTATGACCCCAACTATATGGTTTCCCTTAAACATGCATTGTCCATAATACTGAAACACTAAAAATGGCTAACTTCAAAAGTAAGAATAGGATGGCCGAAACATTCCCATACAGAACTAGTATTTTTACCGCTGGGCGGCGAATAAATTCCAACCACAGTTTCGTCTGCCATCATAATGAGAGTAAAGCAAAATGCAATTGGCTATCAGTCAAGCGTCATCCAATCAAAATCGCACTCTGAAAATGTCACTTTGTAGACCGGATTAAAGAATGTAACGAACACAAATAAGCGAATCTGAATAGAAGCGTTCATCATATCGATACTCCATCATGTGTATCGATACATGAAGCGTATCGGGATGCACCAATGCATCGATGAATCGTCCCACCACTAGGCGTAACTCAGCTAATATTTGGTGGACTGTAACCTCAAAACAATACGCCCTTCTCTACATCTTGGTCTAACTATAGCATAAATGAAGTTTCAGCTTGATCAGATATAAATTGTAGGAGGAGTTAACCAGAAACTAGAAGTTTAAAGAAATTTTCAATGGGGCTTAACTCTGCTAATATTTAGTGGACTGTAACCTTGAAACAATATGTGCTGCTCCACATCATGGTCTAGCTATAAATGAAGTTTCAGCTTGATCGGATGTAAATTGTAGGAGGAGTTAGCCGGAAACAAAAAGTTTAATGAAATTTTAAAAGGGACATAACTCTGCTAATATTTGGTGGACTGTGACCTAGAAACAATATGCACTGCCCCCACGTCTTGGTCTAACTATAAATGAAGTTTCAGCTTGATCAGATGTAAATTGTAGGAGCAGTTATCCGGAAACGAAAAGTTTAAAGGAATTTTCAAAGGGCTATAACTCTGCTGATATTAAGTGGACTGTAACCTCAAAACAATATGCACTGTTCCACATCATGGTCTAACTATAAATGAAGTTTCAGCTTGATCAGATGTAAAGTGTAGGAGTTAACCAGAAACGAAATGTTTTCTGAAATTTTCGAAGGGGCATAGCTCTGCTAATAATTGGTGGTCTGTAGCCCAAAAACAATATGTGCTGCTTCACATCATGGTCTAGCTATATACCAAGTTTCATTTTAATCGGATGTAAACTGTAGGAGGCGTTAGCCGGAAACGAAAAAGTTTTCTGACGGACGTCATACCCCGTAAAATAATATGTCCCGTTTTTCAAACAGGTGTATAATAATTCAAAAAAGTATAAATGCAAGAGTTATGGTTCTTGCGCGCTGCATGTTGTCTAATGCTGATTGATATTTACATGACCTTTCTTGAAGATATCTTGAACAGGTTTCAAGTTACAGAGCGGACACGATTTTGTGACGCATAAAGTTCCAAGTGAAATAACTCAAAAAGTATAAATGCAAGACGTATGGTTCTTGTGCTCTGCATGTAAGATAATGTTGATTGATATTTATATGAAGTTATGTGGAGACAGCTTGAACCATTTTCAAGTTACAGAGTGGACAAGATTTTGTGACAGACGCCCGAGGGAAAAAACAATACACATCTCCCTACCCTAAAGGGAGGAGACATAAATATCAGAATCCTAGCTCAAGCGGGAGGGGGTATATTGCTTTTGGTGCAGATCTTATCAGCACTGGCGTCCCCATCCAAGGGTGTGTGTGGGGGGAGGGGGGGGGGTGAATATTTAGAACAGAATAGATTCAAAAACAGGCATAACTGGCATGCTAGGTCCAATGGGGGAAAAAAAAAAGCAAGAGGACCATGATGGTCCTATATCGCTCGCCTGAGCAAACAGCTTTGCATACTTACTGTTGAAGTTTCAGCCAAGTTTACTGCTCTAAAATTTTTGTATAAATTTTATAACCCTGCACCCCAGTGGCCATGTTTTTTTCATCCATCATGATGGCTTGAACTGAATAGTGAAAGAGGATCACCAAAGGAACAATTCTGCTGTTATATTGAAATTGGTCCAGTGGTTTCTGACAAATAGATTTTTAAAATGTCTTATATAGATATATAGGGAAATTAAGCCCCACCCCCTAACGGCCATGTTTTTTGACAAATCATGACAGCTTGAACAAACTTGGTAGAGGGTCACCAAAGGAAAAATCCTGCCAAGTTATATTGAAATCGGTTCAGTGGTTTCTGACAAGAAGATTTTTAAAGTTTTCTATTTAGATATATAGGGAAAATAAGCCCCAGCCCTAGCAACCATGTTTTTTGACGAATCATGATTGCTTGAACAATCTTGATAGGGGGTCACCAAAGCAACATTCCTGGCAAGTAATATTAAAATCAGTCAGGTGGTTTCTGACAAGATGAATTTTAAAGTTTTCTATACAGATATATACGGAAAATAAGCCCCACCCCATGAAGGCCATGTTTTTTGACGTATCATGAGGGCACAATCTTAGTAGAAGGTCACCAAAGCACATTCCTGTCAAGTTACATTGAACTCAATCCAACGGTTTCTTACGAGAAGATTTTTAGTTTTCTATATAGGGAAAATATGCTCCGCCCCCTAGCCGCCATGTTTTTTGATGAATCATAACGGCTTGAACAATCTTGGTAGAGGGTCACCAAAGAAACATTCCTGCCAAGTTATATTGAAATTGGTCCATTGATTTCTGAGAAGAAGATTTTTAAACTTTTCTATATAGATATATTTGGAAAATAAGCCCCTTCCAGTTGCGGCCATTGTTTTTTGACGAATCATGATAACTTGAACAATCTTGGTAGAGGGTCAACAAGGAAAGATTTCTACCAAGTTATAATGAAATCGGTCCAGTGGTTTCTGACAAGAAGATTTTTAAAGTTTTCTATAGAGATATATAGGGAAAATAAGCCCCACCCCCTGGCAGAATTTTTTTTAGACGAATCATGACTGCTTGAACAATCTTGGTAGCAGGTCACCAAAGCAACATTCCTGCCAAGCTATATTGAAATTGGTCCATTGGTTTCTGACAAGAAGATTTTTAAACTTTTCTATATAGATATATAGGGAAATTAAGCCTCCCTCCCCACCCACCACCCGGCGGCAATGTTTTTTTGACAAATCATGATAACTTAAACAGTCTTGGTTAAGGGTCAAAAGGAAAGATTTCTGCCAAGTATTAATGAAATCGGTCCAGTGGTTTCTGACAAGAAGATTTTTAAAGTTTTCTATATATATAGGGAAAATAAGCCCCGCCCCCTAGCTGCTATGTTTTTTGACAAATCATGACGGCTTGGACAATCTTGGTAGAGGATCACCAAGGAAACATTTTTGCCTAGTTATATAGAAATCGGTCCAGTGCTTTCTAACATGAAGATTTTTAAAGTTTTCTATATAGATATATAGGGAAACAAGAGGCCCACGGGCCACGGCTCGCTCACCTGAGTCACTGCAGACATGCAGATGTTATGCAACATTTTTCCAATCCTATCATCACAACTAATGAAAAGATCATCATTTGAGCAGTTCTTAGTTTTGAAGAAGAATATATGGGCCTGACAGTCAATGGAGCATGATCATTTGAATAAACCATCAATCACATTTCAACAGTAGGATCAATGTGAAATTTGGTGGGAATTGGCTAAGTGGATTCTGAAGAATCATGATTTTATACATGTAAACAGCACAGTGGCAGAGAAATATAATAAATATAAACAAGATGATGGCCATCTAAGATTTCCAATCAGAACAATTTTAACTACTGTTGATCTACAATTCACTTGAATACTTTCAATATAAATGTATATGGCCCATACAAATGCATGGGGAAGCAAATTTGACCTTGGAGGTAAAAAGGTCAAACGTCAACATAGAACCATCATTTTAGCAATTTTGGTAGCTCTCCTGTCCCCCATAATTTGTGCAAAGATAAGGGCCCAGGGCTTATTTGGTTATGGAGAAGAAGATTTGTAAAATTTTTTTTACCATTATATGGGCATGGCAGCCATTTTGATCAATGGACCATGCCCATTTTAGCAATCTTTCATTCTCCTGCCCAAGGAGGCTCTGCATGAAATTTGAGCAACACTGGCCCGGAGGCTTCAGAGGAAAAGTCATTTGAAATTATCAACATTTTTTCCATACAAATGTATGGGGCCCATACAAATGCATACAGAAGCAAACTTGACCTCGCCCTAAAAAGGTTAAATGTCAATGTATGACAATTATTTTAGCAACCTTGGTAGACCGCCCGTTCCCGATGATATATGCAAACATTCAGCCACATGCCATCCTCGATTTTGGAGAATAACATTTTTAAATGTTTTTTTCCCATATAAATGCATAGGGAAGCAAACGACCTTGCCGTAAAAAGGTCAGATTTTAGCAACTTTGGTAGACCCTCCGTCCCCGATGAATTATGCAAAGATTCAGCCCCAAAGCATCCTCGGTTCTGGAGAAGAAGATTTTTAAATGTTTTTACCATATATGGGCATGGTGGCCATCTTGGTTAATGAACTGCGACCATTTTAGCAATCTTTTGTTCCCCCAACCTAAGGAGGCTCAATATGAAATTTGAGCAAATTTGGCCCAGAGGCTCCAGAGGAGATGTTATTTGAAATTCTGAACATTTTTCCCATATAAATGCATAAGGAAGCAAAATTGACCTTACCGCAAAAAGGTCAAATGTCAATGTACAACCATTATTTTAGCAACTTTGGTAGCCCTCCCATTCCCGATGATATGTGCAAAGATTCAGCCACAAGGCATGCTCGGTTTTGGAGAAGATTTTTAAAGGTTTTTCCCATACAAAAGCATAGGGAAGCAAACTTGACCTTGCCGTAAAAAGGTCAAATGCCAACGTACGACAAATCTTATAACAACTTTGGTAGACCTCTTGTCCCTGATGATTCTTGCAAAGATTCAGCCCCAAGGCAGCCTCGGTTATGGAGAAGATTTTTAAAGGTTTTTACCATATATGTGCATGGAGGCCATCTTGGGTCAACGGACCATGACCATTTTAGCAATCTTTCGTTCCCCCACCCTAAGGAGGCTCCACATGAAATCTGAGCAAAATTGGCTCAGCGGCTTCAGAGGAGAAGTCATTTGAAAATGTTAATGGACGGAGGAAAAGTGATCACTATAGCTCATCCTGAGCAGAGGTCAGGTGAGTTAAAAAAAAAAAAGCCCCACCCCCCCCTGGCGGCCATGGTTTTTGACCTATCATGACGGCTTGAACAATCTTGGTAGAAAGTTACAAAAGAAACATTCCTGCCGTGTTATATTGAAATCGGTCCAGTGGTTTCTGACAAGAAGATTTTTAAACTTTTCTGTATAGATATATAGGGAAAATAAGCCCCGCCCTCTGGTGGCCATGTTTTTTGAGGAATCCAAATGGCTTGAACAATCTTGGTAGAGGATTACTAAAGGAACGTTTCTGTAAAATTATATTGAAATCGGCCCAGTGTTTCTGACAAGAAGCTTTTAAAAGTTTTCCATATAGATATATACAAGTAGGAAAAATAAGCTCCGCCCCCTGGCAGCCATGTTTTTTGACGAATCCAGATGGCTTGAACAATCTTGGTACAGGATCACCAAACAAACATTCCTGCAAAATTATATTGAAATCCGTCCAGTGGTTTCTGACAAGAAGATTTTTAAAGTTTTCTATATAGATATAAAGGGAAAATAAGCCCCGCCCCCTGGCGGCCATGTTTTTTGACGAATCCAAATGGCTTGAACAATCTTGGTAGAGGATCATCAAAGTAACACTCTTGCAAAATTATATTGAAATTGGTCATACTTTACTGGATGTATTTGGCCAGACAGTCCCGAGCAAACATTGTAAACCCCCATGAGATGCTACAAAATGCGGTGTCACATCAGGGGCTAAACTGTTTGCCACCCATTGAGCTATTTTAGACAAAACATTCGGTAGTAAATTGTACTTGTTAGCTCACCTGAGCGCAAAGTGCTCATGGTGAACTATTGTGGTCAGTCAATGTCCGTCGTCCGTCATGCGACGTCAACAATTGATTTAAAAGCCTACTCCTACACCCCTGGGCAAATTGACTCGATACTTGGTAGGAAGCATCGGGGTGACTTGTACATCAAAAATAGCTAAAATCATGCTGATCGGAAATCCAAGATCGCCGCCATGGCCGCCATCTTGAAAATCTATTTTTCGCTTCTTCTCCTGAACCGAAAGGCCAATTGACTCCAAACTTTCTAGGAAGCACTGGGGTGACTTGTAGATCAAAAATAGTTAAAATCTTGCCAATCGAAAATCCAAGATGGCCGCCATGGCAGCCATCTTAAATCTATTTTTAGCTTCTTCTCCTGAACCGAAAGGCCAATTGACTCCAAACTTGCTAGGAAGCATCGGGGTGACTTGTAGATCAAAACTAGCTAAAATCGTGTTGATCAGAAATCCAAGATGACCACCATCTTGAAAATCTATTTTTCGCTTCTTCTCCTGAACGGAAAGGCCAATTGACTCCAAACTTGCTAAGAAGCATCAGGGTGACTTGTAGATCAAAAATAGCTAAAATCATGCTGATCGGAAATCCAAGATGGCCGCCATGGCAGCCATCTTGAAAATCTATTTTTCGCTTCTTCTCCTGAACCGAAAGGCCAATTGACTCCAAACTTGCTAGGAAGCATAGGGGTGACTTATAGATCAAAAGACGCTAAAATCATTCCAAACGGAAATCCAAGATGGCCACCATGGCGGCCATTTTGAAAATCTATTTTTCGCTTCTTCTCCTGAGCCGAAAGGCCAACTGACTCCAAACTTGGTAGGAAGCATCAGGGTGACTTGTAGATCAAAAATAGCTAAAACCATGCTGATCGGAAGTCCAAGAGGGCCACCCTGGTGGCCATCTTGAAAATCTTTTTTTCGCTTCTTCTCCTAAACCCAAAAGCTAGTTGACTTGAAACTTGGTAGGAAGCATCGGGGTGACTTATAGATTAAAAATGGCTAAAATCGTTCTGATTGGAAATCCAAGATGGCTGCCATGGTGGCCATTTTGAAAATGTAGATTTTTCACTTCTTCTCCTGAATCAAAAGGCTTATTGGCTTTAAACTGGGTAGGAAGCATCAGGGTGACCTGTAGATCAAAAATAGATAAAATCATCCCTATCAGAAATCCAAGATGGCCGCTATGACAGCCATCTTTAAAATCTATTTTTCGCTTCTTCTCCTGAATTGAAAGGCCATTTGACTCTAAACTTGGTAGGAAGCATTTAGGTGACTTGTAGATCTAAAATAGCTTAAATTGTTTGGATAGGAAATCCAAGATGGCTGTCATGGCGGCCATCTTGAAACTCTTTTCCTTTCACTTATTTTCCTGAACCAAAGGGCCAGTTAATTTGAAAATTGGTAGGAAGCATCAGGATGACATGTTGATATAAAAATAGCTAAAATCCTTCCGATTGGAAATCCAAGATGGCGGCCATCTTGAAAATCTATTTTTCTTTACTTCTTCTGAACTGAAAGACCATTTATTGACTCGAAACTTGGTAGGAAGCATCAGGGTGACTTGTAGATCAAAAAACGCTCAAATGGTTGGGATAAGAAATCTCAAATTGCGGCTATGGTGGCCATCTTGAAAATCTGTTTTGAACTTTTTCCCCTGAACCGAAAGGGCAATTGACTTTAAGTTCATTGGAAGTATCGAAGTGACTTGTAGATCAACAGTAGCTAAAAGTCATTCTGATTGGAAATCCAAGATGGCTACCATCTTGTTTATGTTTATTATATTTCCCTGCCACTGTGCTGTTTACATGTATAAAATCATGATTCTTCAGAAACCACTTAGGCAATAGCAACCAAATTTCACATTGATCCTACTGTTGAAATGTGATTGAGAGTTTGTTCAAATGATCACGCTCCATTGACTGTCTTGCCATATATAATATTCATCTTAAAAATTAAGAACTGCTTAAAGGATGATCTTTTCATTAGTTGCGATGACAGGATTGGAAAAATGTTACATAACATCTGCATATCTGCACTCACAATGCTACTCAGGTGAGTGGCCCGTGGGCCTCTTGTTCAATTTTAAATAAAGTATGGTAAGGAGTTGAGGTAAGTAACCGACCCAGAAATCAAATTTCGGGTAAGGTGTTCACATGCTGTGTTTAAAGGAGTGTAGATATTGATGTAGTGTATGTACAAGAATCTCAGACATGTGACAGACTATTGAAGCGATATATGAGCCTCTTCATGGGATAAAAATCTTATGCCATATGCGAACAACAAAGACACGTGGTTTTTGCTATGCGCAGTCTGATCAGCACCGTTGTTGTTGGCTGTCTAGACAGTAAACAACCTATCAAAACTTTCAAGACTAGCTAATCTGGCACAATGGCCGAGTTAGCCAGTCTACGGCTGAGTAAGCAGGTCTGAGTCTTATTTGGTCGAAAACCTCGAAGACAGGTTTTTCATGTTGTTGCTTATATATTATCTGTACTTTGACAAAGTGCAGGGAGACTTTGTAGCGGCATCACACAGTGCTAAACACAAGCTACAATTGGATTAATTAACGCATAATTTTACTGCAAGCATATTTTATTTTCGGGCTTCAGAAGGGGGAAAATAGGACCTTATGCACATACTCCTTTCAACTTCTTAAACCTCATTGAAATATATTTATATCGGAAAGATTATTAAATCCAGAAAATAGGAGCTAAATTTTGCAGTAAGGAGGGTGTACATGCCAAAAAATTGTTATGCCATGAATTATACGATTTTTGCTTAAAGGATCTGTTTTAAGGTCTTTGTGAACATGTCGCTTTGCGACAAATGTCTTATATTGAATTAATTTTCTCTGTAACACATTATCCAAGTTGATAAAATAATATATAGAGGCTGTTGCATTATGTGAGGGATTTTTACAGATCCCTCATTTATTATTCGGAACTAGCGAAACTATTTGGAACTAGCAAAATCAGTGGAGAACTTCACATTCATCACAAGGGCAGATAACCTAAGGCGAAGGACAAAGTCTTTGGTGTGATATTTCAAGGAAGGCTAGTACTCTGTATCAGCCAATAAAGTCCAAATTTTGATCAGCCACTTATTTGGAAATTGTTATGAAGCATAACTTTACCTGGTTCTAGCCAAATGACTGTATCTGATCAGTTGTGCCAGCTTTAGTGTTCAGACAACAAAATTCACTTGCCTACACCTATATGCTTATGTGTGTGCAGAGTTGGAGCATGGGCATGTCACTATGACTTTGAGGATTCAAAATGTTCTTGGTATTTTTGCAGCTAATAAAAATTGTCCAGATAATTGAGGAGTGTGGGTAAAAAATATTTCAGTCATTATAAATAAAGATAAAGAGCCTTAAATAAAAGGTTGCATATAAGAATTTAAGAAATAGACAATATAAGCTGTGTAGAGCTTTTAATGCTTATAAGTTCTTTCAACAGCTAGCCCTACTGGGATGTCCAACAGAACCATGATCAAAATCAAGATTTGTGATCTAGTTTGCTAAGTTTTTACTATACATATGTGTACAGTATAATAATTACTGTATTTTTTAAGTCTAGTCCCATATAATTCACATCTTAGAATTTTTTGCTGTTATTATTTAGCCCGGTTTCATGTATTTTGACGTTACTAATGGTAAAACGTTTCATCATAACTACTTACAGAGACAAATGCTGAAAATAATTCTGAAGTCATCTAAATTATTATCTGAGCATTTATTTTATGTACAAATAATGCAGTTCTTTGGATTTGATTTGTGAAAGCATTTGTGTAAACAAGCCAACCATGTTGCCGCCATTTTGAACCAAAAGCCATGTAACTTCGCGTTGATTAAATTTTTGGCAGAAAATCATCATGTAATTGTAATGTGATTTTTGCAAATTTTGGCCATTTTCAAAATAAAGTACGGATACCGTATTAATCCGCCTATAAGACGATTTGTTTATAAGATGGGGGCTGTTTTTGGGCCCTTCTCAGGCAGGATTTTGCTTTTAATTAATTATAAGATGGGTTAAAAAAGTCGCCTGTCGGAGACATTCCCTGCCACTCAGAAATTCCTAAAGTACATGAAGACATCGGCGATGATTGGTCAGATTTGTAAGTGAATTTATCACAGAGCAGGAATTAAAAAAAAACTCCCAACACCACTTACAAGCATGCATACCGTATTTAACTGTGTATAACACGCACCTTATTTACCCAGAAAACGTTTATAAAAATCCGATGTGTATTATTTATAGGAACACCAAAATCGGGACAGAAATCACCAAGATAATCGGTCGCGAAAACTCATGACATTCACGATCGCCCGTTAAAAATGCGAAATAGAATGATTGCAATAAGATATTCATGATTTTTTATACCTATCTCGCCCATACCAGGGTTCTGGCAGCTCAAAACAAGCAACTCGATCTGATTTGTAGTAATTTGATATCCTTTTCATGTCCATGCTTTTTTTGTTTACGCTTTTTTATTTTGCTGATCATGTGATCTCTTCAAAGGGAAACTACTCAAACAGGCATATGCATATGAATCTGTATTGATTACCGGACTTTGACAAGACTCAACCGTAACTTGAATAAATCGGCCTGCACAACTGATTTATTGTAGTTCAAAATAGGAAATAAATTTGGTAGAACATAAATATTGGCACGAACGATCATACATTGAAAAAGTAAAAAAGTATTTAAGTTTATGCAATTATTAAAATTATTGATAATAAACAAAACCAACTGGGCTTTTGAGGTAGGTAGATCGGTCATTTGCATTTTATCTTTTATTTTCTTACCACCCAGCTAGCATTCTACGTAAATCTACATCGGGCCTACATCGGCCCGCCAGCTACCCTGACGGGCCGATGACGGCCCGATATAGATTTACGTAGAATGCTGACTGGGCATATGTTTATCTTTTTTTTTTTTTTATTTAAACTTTTCTTCCAACTTACCAAAAAGATTGTTTGAAATAAACAATGTTTATGATAAAGAAAATCAAACTACCAGCATACATCTGTGCACTTAATTGGTTAATTGGCAGTCAGAATGACAACTAGTCGACTTTAGTTGTTGTTTGCATTGCCCTGAGGCACTGAGTTGATAATTTCACGTCTCAGTTAAGAAAGTGACACAAAGAAGGTGTTAATTATGAGAACACAAAAGAAATAACTACATTTTTATTATCATAGCGTCTGCAGTGGGGAAGCAAAGAACTGCCTACACTACATCAAGTTGCCTGAGGCCCATGGTAACAGAGCTGCACAACGAAAATTCAGTTAGCATTATCGTAAATTCGGCCTGTTTCTACTCTAAATCTTCCGAGTTCGGCCATTTTCAACTCAATCCTAGTGAAATTTGACACTTAGTATCTGGTAACTTAGTAAATAACGCACAGATAAATTCTTCGTGTTTTACATAGAACATCTCTTTTTTTTATTTCAAAACTATTTAGCAAATATTCAGTGCGTGTTATACACGGGTGCGAGTAATACACAGAAAAATTCGGTACTTCACCTACAAAATTACCTTGCTGCTATTTCTGTCAAGGGACGAAGGTAAACATTATATCCTTCTACCGGTTTCGAAGATCGGCATTTTCCGTGACCACGTGGCACCACCGGACTTTGCCGAAAATACCGATATGGCCAAAGATCTTGATTATAAGATGGGTCTGGATTTTTGGGGGCTTTTTTTTTTTTTTTTTTTTTTTTTTTGGAAAAATCCCCGTCTTATAGGCGGATTAATACGGTACCTTAGATTTGATATTTTCATAGAAAAAATAAGTTAGTCTTAGCTGGAAAAATTGATTTAATAGATATAGGTGTAAATGTCATTAAGGACTGTTATCACCACGGTCAATATATTTCTTTTCTAAGCGGAAATCACAAAACAATAGTGTATTTCTGAAAACAAACCTTGCCCACTAAAGCGTGACTTTGTATTTAAAACATCCAGCAGGTAGGTGGCGCTGCCGTTTATTTTCATTGAGAAATCAGTTTAACGCAATATTGAATTTAACGCGAAAATACATGGAGTATATTACTTTTATTCACACAGACTATTTAGGCTGACAAAATTAATCAGATAATTCATTAACTGAATTATAAATTCCACAAAAATGATTATCATTACAGATGTCTTATAATCAATGAGACGCCACATTTTGCGGCATCCCATCTGGGTCTACACTGTTTGCTCAGGCCTATTTGACCAAATACATACAGTAAAGTATAACATGGGAAGAGTCCTGCTCAGACAGACAAGTAAATTGACCAAATCTTTTGTGATAAATAATCAATCACAATGACAGGAGTGATAATCGACCAGATTAGCCAGCCTTAGAGTCTATTTATACATTGTATTTGCTGTATGATGATTCTAGCGAATAAAAAGAAAAGAAAAAAAATGCAACAATGTATCCATTTAAAGATACTGCCTCCAGATTTGTGGGACTTTTACCCAACCCGATCACATGATGAACAGGCCCTGCCTAAGGCAACTCTGCCCTGGAGACTATAGGCAGCCCAACTACTTCCCTGGCCCCGATGGGCGGGGGCCGTGGTCTGTGGGTCGTGATTTCTGAATACCCGATAATCAGTGCACGCCGGTAATAGGTACCAAGTTACGCTACACTACCGGTCACAGGAGCTTGACATTGGATAATTTCTACTTATAGGGCCTGTCCTTCGAACCTTCGATTATTTCATAATCGTAGGGACAGGCCCTATAAGTAGAAATTAGCAAACGTCAAGCTCCTGTGCTACCGGTTGCCTACATGAAATGCACTTTACGGCATCAGGAATTTTGCTGAAGAACTGAACAAGTATCTGTTGTTGTTTTTCGCGTGCAACACACCATGAATTTCAAAAATGCAGGTAAAAGAAGCTTTCATGTCTGTAGCCTCGCGAAAAATAAACTGTTCGACAGCCGGTAGATTCTAGTAAACAAGCTGGTTGTCATACGACAACACACACAGTTGTCGCAACACCCAGAAGGTCGGAAACCAGACACGATACGTATCGCTGAGCACTTTCATTGGCTGACTGACATCACATGTCTCAGTCGAAACACTCGGTGTTATTCGCTTTAATCATTGCGACTTTTCAGGCCACGGCAAGGGTCCGTACACACAATTCTGTTCTATTCCATACGTGTTATCATTTGATGCCACCGTCGTGGCTGCTTCTTCACGGCTGCTTCTTCGCAGCCACGAGGCGGTGTCGCTACAAGAAAATGCATCTGTATCATTGCAAGGAAGTATCCATCAAAGAGATGGGATATTTAGTCCTGATTCAAGAGGGCGTCAATGCCTACCATGTTGTTTAGTATTATTGGTGAAAGCTGTACAGAAAAGGATCTGTACCAACAAGTTGAATGTCAACAACATGAATGGAATTCTGTTTGCAGGAGATAAATTATACAAGTATGCAAAAAAGAATGCCAAGACATATCATGACTATTTAGAGCCATGTGATTTGCCATCTTATTTTTCACTTGACAACCAGCATTATCCCTGGAAAGTGAAAAAAAAAAAAAAAAAAAAAAAAATTTTCAGGAAATTTAAATATCTTATCCTTAGTGGAGTATCCTTTCCTTGATTTAGAGACAGGACTCGCTATGACTTTCTCATTCAACCCATATGCAGTCTTCATTTGCAACGGCTTTTCTATTGCATTATTGGAACAAGGTGACTGTTTCTACCTTTTTGAGTCACATGCAAGAGCTTCAGATGGAATGCCAAATGTTAATGGCAAAAATATTTTGTTAAAGAAAACAAATATAACTGGCATTTTCCTTACATTTGCGTAGATTGTTTAGTTTTGATAATTCCTTTACTACAACAGCGGTGAGTCAGTTTGATTTGCATTCGCTCTGTATATCTCATGTTTGCAGGGAGACCATAAAATGATACCAATGAGCTGGGTTTCAAATTTGTGACATAACTACCTATCCTCCTTTACAAGAATGTATTTCATTTGAGTTGTGTCCATCACAGCCTTATGCTTCCTCCCAGCTTGCTGACAGCTTAAATGAACACGGTTCCGCATTACTTGATTCACCCCTTATATGTGAAGAATTGCAAACCTCCCTGAATAAGAAACTTAAGTTAAGTGACACATCAAAAGATGGTTTGAGCAGTAAGAATTGTAACAAGAGCTGTCGGAGGACAGCGAGCTCGCCTGCTGGGTACATTTTATATTGTAACATTTTTATCATTAAGCCATATAATATAGGTCACACTGACCTAGATGTATTTGTATGTAAATCATTTTGTCACTTAGATATAATAATCCAGGTATGACAATTCTCCATGAAATAGTAATAAAAATAAAAGGCAAAATCACTGAAGCATGAAATATAGGTCACAATGACCTAGATATAGTAAGTGGTCATTCATTGGGTCACATGGAACTAATATCCCAGGTGTGACATTTATCCAACAAATAGTATTCAAGATATAAGGCAAAATCACTGAACCATGAAATATAGGTCACACCAACAGAGATATATTTTGACGTCAATAATCGGGTCACAAGGAACTAATATCCCAGGTGTGACATTTATCCAACAACTAGTATTCAAGATATAAGGCAAAATCACTGAACCATGAAATATAGGTCACAATGACCTAGATATAGTAAGTGGTCATTCATTGGGTCACATGGAACTAATATCCCAGGTGTGACATTTATCCAACAAATAGTATTCAAGATAGAAGGCAAAATCACTGAACCATGAAATATAGGTCACACCAACAGAGATATATTTTGACGTCAATAATCGGGTCACAAGGAACTAATATCCCAGGTGTGACATTTATCCAACAAATAGTATTCAAGATATAAGGCAAAATCACTGAACCATGAAATATAGGTCACACCAACAGAGATATATTTTGACGTCAATAATCGGGTCACAAGGAACTAATATCCCAGGTGTGACATTTATCCAACAAATAGTATTCAAGATATAAGGCAAAATCACTGAACCATGAAATATAGGTCACAATGACCTAGATATAGTAAGTGATCATTCATTGGGTCACATGGAACTAATATCCCAGGTGTGACATTTATCCAACAAATAGTATTCAAGATATAAGGCAAAATCACTGAACCATGAAATATAGGTCACACCAACAGAGATATATTTTGACGTCAATAATCGGGTCACAAGGAACTAATATCCCAGGTGTGACATTTATCCAACAAATAGTATTCAAGCTATAAGGCAAAATCACTGAACCATGAAATATAGGTCACAATGACCTAGATATAGTAAGTGGTCATTCATTGGGTCACATGGAACTAATATCCCAGGTGTGACATTTATCCAACAAATAGTATTCAAGATATAAGGCAAAATCACTGAACCATGAAATATAGGTCACAATGACCTAGATATAGTAAGTGGTCATTCATTGGGTCACATGGAACTAATATCCCAGGTGTGACATTTATCCAACAAATAGTATTTAAGATAGAAGGCAAAATCACTGAACCATGAAATATAGGTCACACCAATAGAGATATATTTTGACGTCAATAATCGGGTCACAAGGAACTAATATCCCAGGTGTGACATTTATCCAACAAATAGTATTCAAGATATAAGGCAAAATCACTGAACCATGAAATATAGGTCACACCAACAGAGATATATTTTGACGTCAATAATCGGGTCACAAGGAACTAATATCCCAGGTGTGACATTTATCCAACAAATAGTATTCAAGATATAAGGCAAAATCACTGAACCATGAAATATAGGCCACAATGACCTAGATATAGTAAGTGGTCATTCATTGGGTCACATGGAAGTAATATCCCAGGTGTGACATTTATCCAACAAATAGTATTCAAGATATAAGGCAAAATCACTGAACCATGAAATATAGGTCACACCAACAGAGATATATTTTGACGTCAATAATCGGGTCACAAGGAACTAATATCCCAGGTGTGACATTTATCCAACAAATAGTATTCAAGCTATAAGGCAAAAGCACTGAACCATGAAATATAGGTCACAATGACCTAGATATAGTAAGTGGTCATTCATTGGGTCACATGGAACTAATATCCCAGGTGTGACATTTATCCAACAAATAGTATTCAAGATATAAGGCAAAATCGCTGAACCATGAAATATAGGTCACAATGACCTAGATATAGTAAGTGGTCATTCATTGGGTCACATGGAACTAATATCCCAGGTGTGACATTTATCCAACAAATAGTATTCAAGATATAAGGCAAAATCACTGAACTATGAAATATAGGTCACAATGACCTAGATATAGTAAGTGGTCATTCATTGGGTCACATGGAACTAATATCCCAGGTGTGACATTTATCCAACAAATAGTATTCAAGATATAAGGCAAAACCACTGAACCATGAAATATAGGTCACAATGACCTAGATATAGTAAGTGGTCATTCATTGGGTCACATGGAAGTAATATCCCAGGTGTGACATTTAACCAACAAAAAGTATTCAAGATATAAGGCAAAATCACTGAACCATGAAATATAGGTCACAATGACCTAGATATAGTAAGTGGTCATTCATTGGGTCACATGGAAGTAATATCCCAGGTGTGACATTTATCCAACAAATAGTATTCAAGATATAAGGCAAAATCACTGGACCGTGAAATCTAGGTGACCTTGACCGTAAAATGTAGGTCACCATGACCTTCACTCTCTTACACTTAAACTGATGTCACATAGTTAGCTGATGTATAACCAGTTGTGTCTATAACCTGTAGGCATATAAGATTTTACAAATGTGTCCTAGATTTTGACCCCTAGCCCCACCCCAAGGCCCACCCTGAGGTATGAACCCAGGGGTATGTTCTTTTGGAATCTCAGAAGACTCGTCCAGGTACCCAAATTCTAAATATGAATGCTCTATGAGGAGTGAAAGTCAAGATATAAGAATTTGAAAAACTTTAACACAGTATTACAAAGGTGTCCTAGATTCTGACCCCTAGCCCCACCCAGGGGCATGAACCCAGGGGTTTATTCTCTTGGAATCTCAGAAGACCCTCCAAGGTACCTAAGTTCCAAATTTGATGCCTCTGTGAGGAGTGACTGTTGAGATATAAGCATTTGAAAAACTTTAACACAGTGTGACGGGAACGGGAACGCAAACGCAAACGCAAACGTGGACGACCGGGGTGACTACAATAGCTCTCCTTGTACTTCGTACAGGCGAGCTAAAAACAAAGAAAGTGCTATAGTCACACAGTTTCACAAGTTGGTGTCTTGTGGTCCCCAGTACATATGTACAAGTTGTTGTCAAACATTTTTCAGACATTCTGATGTTAAATTTGATATTCAGGGTCTAAAGTCCGAGATGAAAAGACTCTGTACATTAGGACATAAAAGTGTGGAGGATAAGGAATGGATCTGTCAACAATGTGCTAATAGTTTGAAGAAAAATAACTTGAACAAATATCTTCCTTTTTGTCAAGCCCGCTTGCGCTGAGCAAGACATAGTCACCATATCTGCATTTAAGTGTATATTAGTGAGTCCATCCGTATTTGTCCGTCCTAGCTAGAAATTTTGCATGCAGAATCATCTTTCAGTGTAGTTTGAAATTTCTCCAAGACTTGGCCTTGAGGTCAGATTTGTCAAGGACATGCACTTACCAGTAGAATTTAAGAGTTTTTAAAGAAAGTCTTCTATTCAGGAAGTGCAATGCCCAGATGCTTGATATATTCCATAGAGCTCCATCTTATCGTATAGTATTGGTAGCATTGGAATGTCGTCTATCTTCTTTGCATGTATTGTGTAAAATTGCATAGAAGATACACAGCACTCCATTAGTACTTTAACAGCTAGCAGACTCTTAGGACTATCAGTCCTTTGATTTATTCCCTTGCAAGCCAAATAAGTATATATCTACCTGTATTAAGCAAGCACCTGTCTTTAGCAACCAATTTTCTGCTTTTCATTAGTTTCTTGCTTAACATAGCTTTGACTGTATTATAAATTGCAACACTGCTCATGCCTCCTAGCCCATGAGTGTGAAATATTCTATTTTCTGCTGACTCTAAAATTAATGAGTTCAATGATCTCAGCAACACAGCAAAATTTAGTATATACTGAATGTTAACCCTTTACCCATTGTAGACTGAATAGACTCCCCCACACTATATACTGGAAGAGTCCAATTTTAATTTTAGGTACATCCAGCTATGAGATAGAGATATTCCTAGAGAAAAAATGGCTAAACTATTTGCAAACAGTGGAGACCATGATCAGACATAGTGTTCTGTGGCATCTGATCTGGGTCTGCACTTTTTGCCAATTACCCGTTTAGGGGTCCCCAGACTACAATAGGTGAAAGGGCTGTTCAAAATTGCTACAGATGACATTATAAATTATTTGTTTTTTTTTTTTTTTTTCACAAAAAAATAAGGCAGCTGCATGAGATTTCATGTGAATTGCTGCCCTGCAGATGATTCACATGAAATGTCAAGCCTTATTTTCTCTACAAAATATTTAGAATGCTGACTTTCACTGTTATGCCTAGTACTTAAAGAGATACTTTCTTGTTCTTCAGAATTTGATGCACCATTCATTGGTTGTCGATCGACCACAAGTGAGTGGGGACGGACTATCAACTACTGCTTCTGTGACCTAGACAGGTGTAATAAAAGTGCACCAGTCTCTTCTAACTTGGGACTGTTATTGACGCTTTGTGCTGCTGTTATTCTTACAAAATACTTCTTATGATGTTCTTGCATCATCTGGCTGGGATTACTTTTTATATTACACATTCACATTCCATTTTTGTAAATACAGTAAAATTCCACTATTAGTCCTTGCCATGCTGAATAAATTAAGATGCCATGCACACTTCTAATTTTCAGCCAATCAGATTACTTGATCTGAATTGTTATCTATAAATTCACATACTTAATGGCAAACAGTGCAGATCCAGATCAGTTGGTTTCTTCAGACGCCACCTGATTTGGATCTACACTGTTTGCAAAGGCAGCATATATCTGGGTTCAGCAGGACACGGGTTAAAATCACTCAAAATGAAGACCACTCCACTATTAAGACCAGCTGTAGTCAGTTCCAAATGTTTTCTCTTATTATGGTATGCCCTAAAATTTTGTACACCAAGGTTTCTGACAAAATGGCATACACAAACAGTGTAGACCCAGATCAGACTGCTCCTTTAGTCTGATCAGTGTCTACACTGCTTGCCATTTTACTAAGTATTTTAAGAGACAACTGTATAAAAGCAAATTTTTGGCCCAAAAAATATGGAATGAAATATTTGAATTTTCGGAACATTTATTGTATTCTGTATTCAATATTAACCCATTGTAGTCTGGAAACCCCTAAAAAGGTAATGGCAAACAGTGCAGACCAAGATCAGACGGCACAGAATGTGGCATCTGATCAGGGTCTCCACTGTTTGCAAATAGTTCGACCATTTTTCTCTCAGAATATCTAAATCACATAGCCTGACATACCTAAAATCAAAATTAGAATCTTCTAATGTATAGTGTGGGTTAGTTCATTCAGTCTACAATGGGTTAAGACCAACCCAGTAATAAGACCACTTTTAGACAGTCCTTAAAATGGTCTTAACCTGGTCATGCTGAAACCTATATACCCTACTTTTGCAAACAGTGTAGATCCAGATCAGTTGGCTTCTGAAGAAGCCAACTGATCTGGATCTACACTGTTTGCCATTAAATATGTGAATTTATATCAGTTATATGGATCAAGTAATCTGGCTGGCTGAAAATTAGAAATAGGCGTGGCTTATTAATTTATTCAGCAGGACAAGGTCTTAATGGAGGAATTTTACTTTGATTCGGATCATGAGAATAGGAGTTTTCTTGGTTAACTCTTACCACTTTCTCAGGAATTTCAGCAGATAAAAAACTGACAATATTTTTTCTTATTTTCCCCAGAAAATAGGGTTTAAACATTTAATGCAAATTGTCTCATGGGGAGATATTTAGCATGAAATGTCAAGTCCTGTTTTCTGGAACAATAAGAAAATATTTCATAAAAGGATCTGTTAAAGTTTTTACCCTTATTATACCCTGCCACATGATAGTGGTGGGGTATTATGGTATCATGTTGGCTGTCCATGTGTCCGTCCTCTGTCATACGTCCGTCTGTCCGTATTTTTGTTTCCAAACGATAACTTGAGAAAATTTCAATATATTTTCACCAAACTTGGTGTGTGCATTGATATTGAGGAGATCTGGTTTGGGATTGTTAATGGGCAAATTTCGTCAATTTTTGACAGAGTTATCTACCCATGATATGTTTGTATTTTCATTTCTGGATGGTAACTTTAGTAAATGTCTATGGATTTTCACCAAACTTGGTGTGTGCATTGGTATTGTGCAGACCTGGGTTGGGATTGCAGATCGGCAAATTTCATCAATTTTTGACAGAGTTCTGCCCAAGGCACATCCACATTTCTTGATGACAACTTCAGTAAATGTTGTTGGATTTTCACCAAACTTTGTATGTGCATTGATATTGTTGACTGGAGATCTGCTTTGGGATTGCAAATGAGCAAATTTTGTCTATTTTGACAGAGTTATCTGCCTGCAATACATCCGTATTTTACTTTCAGGACAATAACTTGAGTAAATCTGAATGGATTTTCACCAAATTTGATATGTGCATTTATATTGTGGAGATCTGCTTTGGGATTGCTCATTGGCAAATTTGGTCAATTTTGACAGTTATCTGCCCGCGACATGATAATGGCGGGGTTTTTCACCAGAAAAAAGGATTTGACATTTCATGCAAATTGTCTCCTGTAGAGATAGTTTGCATAAAATGTCACTTCCTGTTTTGTGGAAAAATAAGTAACATTGCAAAAAGTCCTCTGCTGAACTGTCTACCCAGAATGCAAAGTGACAATGGCATACATCCAGATAAAGATAATATTTTGAAGGTATAGTTTTTAATTTAAATTATTTTTGCATTAAAACGCATCTTAAGGCTAATCATTATTATTGCCTTTTGCTCTTTACTTACAAGACTATAGACTGTCCAGATACACTATCTGAAAGATGAAACTTTTGACTGCAAGTCCTTCATGATTTTTTTGTGTTAATATTTTGACTGTTACAGTTGTCATATACCATATCAAGTTGAGCAATGGTCTTCTTGCCTATTCATTAAAGAATTAAAGGTAAATTTTTAATGTTCATTGGAGTATGTACAACATCAGGTCACAAGCAAAGTAAGTGAATCCCAAAGGGGTTCATGTAAACTTTGCTCACAACCTGGGCCCAGTTGTTCAAAGCTAACGATGTCGTTAGTTAACGATTCCTTAAAATTTACATCGAGTGATACGCAAATATGCTGAAATTTTTTGCTGAAAAAATGTGAGTAGCTTTTGCAATGCAAAAGCTACTCACATTTTTTCAGCAAAAAATATCAGAATATTGTATATTGAATCCGCTAGAACGGTTAACGAAATGACCCTTAACGAGCTCGTTAAGCTAACGACGCTTTGAACAACTGGGCCCAGTTGTTTTCATACCTCAATGAACATTAAATAAATTACCTTTATTGCTTGTATTTATATTATTTTCCACTTATTATTTGGTGAAAAAAATCTGGTTCGAGGGCTAAAATTGAAACAAGAAAACAATTGCAAGCAGTTTTTGTATTAATAGCGGAACAGCGTCATAGATGTTGTAATGTTTCCATCGTGCAATCATATTTAAGAGAACTATTGTTTATTTTGATGCCACTTAGTGATCATGTGATGTGTGAGTCAATGTATTTATTGATGTATGAACAACATTACATTCCAATAGTTAACAATAGTTTGTTTTTTTTTTTCTGTAAATGCACTGAGAGTGTAAATATATAGTTGTTTATTGATTGATACTTTCAGTGTTATTGTAGATGCCATAAACAAACATTCTTTTTTGTATAAAGTGTATATAATAGTGTCTTGGGAAGTTTCCATTAAGTTTATTGAAAATGAATTAACCCTTAAAGCACCAAACTTAATGACCTTTAAAAATACATGTACTTCTGCAAAAATAAGGCTTTTGAATCTGCTTCTTGTATTTTCGGAAAAATACTACAAATTTTCCATCAGTTTGTGATGTTAAACTGTACAAAGGGTTAACAGACATTTTCTGTGGCATCAATTGTACAAATGCATGTATTTACATAGCTCAAGATAAGGATATCAGGGTTTCTGGCGAAAGAATGTGCACATTACTGGTTATCTGCTTAGAGGACTAAGCCTGCCAAGTAAAAGTGTGGTTAGGTAAACTGACCTCGCTCGACATGACCCCATTTGGTTGACCAGGCCGTAAAACCTCATCACAAACAAACAAACAAGGGTATCAAGAAAATAGTTTTCTTATTTCACCATTAAAGCATATGTTGTGGGTACTCATTAGAAGCGCCTCGCCGAGGCGCTTCTAATGAGTACCCACAACATATGTTTTTGTGGAGAAATAAGAAAACTGTTTTCCTTATACCCCCTCTTATCTAGAGCTTTGTTTTTAATCCTTACAGCACTGATCACAACTGCAACAGAAGGCATTTTTCGATTTTGTTTGGTTTTGTTTTAGAGAAAATACGGCTTAATATTTCATATGAGTTGTCTGCAAAGCTTGATAAGACTTAGCATTTCATATGAATCATCTGCCAAGCAGACAATTGCTTGGCAGATGATTCACATGAAATGCAAAGTCTTATTTTCCCTGAAAAAAAATAATAAAAAAAAAATTTGGAATATCACCTGCTACCACATTGCTTAGTACTTTAAGAGTTAAGTGCTCTCACATTGTTTTCTTTTATATACTTGTACATATCATTGTAGGAATCATATATACCAAATGCAATATGTATATTTTTTACATATCAGAAATATTTGTACATATCAGTGTGTTGTGATAACCTTTTAATGTCTACATACATGCATTTTAGTGAGATTTATACATAAATATTAATTTTTAATACACTCTGTGACCAATGAGCAGACAACAGATATGTTTTTATTGTTTTTCCTGAAAAAAGAATATATAAGCGTTTGACATTTCAGTAAAATTATCCTTAAAGGAGAGATAAAATAATCAGAAAGTTACTGAAAATACAGATAAACCTGTATGGGTTGCATTTAAAAAAAAAAAAAAAAACTATAAAAGAAAATTGTATAAAATGTTGTCTTCTGTTTGCATTCAGCTTGTTAAAGGCTAATTTTAGCACAAGGACACAGCAAATGTCTACATAATGTCATACTTATGTGCACAGGGAGCACATGTCCATACATGTACCTGTAGAGCTTTTGTAGTTTACTCTCAGAGGATTTGAACTTGGATATATTTGCTAGAAATATTTGGACACCATATCTCTTTACAGTACTTTTCCCAAAAATTCTAGCAAGTTTGTTTAACTTTTGTAATAACCCTAAGTATTGGGACAGATAGGCCTTTGCAAACAATGTAGACCCAGATCAGATACCACAGAATGCAGCATCTGATCAGGGCCTACAATATTTGCCATACATACAGCAGTATTTTAGACAAATCAACAGGTAGTAGAATGGAATACTTCAAATTTTAGGAGAAGTATGGTAAGTAACTAAGGTGTCCCAATACTTAGGGGATATATGGTAGGCAAATTTAAGCTGATTGACTATTTTTTTCCCTTTTTGATGCAGACAATAGGGTTTGACATTTCACACAACTGTCTCCAAGACAGCATGCATGAAATGTCAAACCCTCTTTCCCAGGAACATTAACTCAAATATTTTAAAACATTGTCTGCTGTCTTTTTTACTCAGCATGCTCAGTGTTAAACTGTTACACTGTTTTCTTAGGCATATTCTCAGGCATATCTGTTCAAATATTTAGGGTAAATAAGGTAAAATTTAACCCATTTATGCCGAGTGGACTCTTGTACCATAACTCTATGGACTGGTCCATTTTGAATAGAAGGGTTGTCTGGTTATTTTTTTAATTTGCATATTTTATAAAAAAAATCCTGATGTAATGCAAAAAGTGCAGACCCTGAACAGAAAGCTCCCATAGACTTATGATGGGAAAATGGTTAAATTGCACTTTCTCCATAACCAGTGAAGTGATTTGATCCATATTTGGCAGTTATGACCGTGTGATGATTGTTAACCCAGTTTGTATGTTTTATGACCAGTGGCCATGTTGTTTGGTTGCCACGGCAACATTCAATTTTGAAAAAAGACTTTTTCAAATGACATCTTCGAAACCAGTGAAGCAGTAGGACTCTAATTTGGTACAAAAGTTGCTTTGGTAAGGGCAATTTGGCTGGCCTCGGTGGCTGAGTTGGATGCGCCATCCGACTGGAGACCAGTAGGTCGCGGGTTCAATCCCCGCCAAGGTCGGCAACATTCTTTCGTGGAGATTGATCGTGAAATATTTTCTATGGTCATTCTCTCCCTTCTGCTGATTCAAGAAGGGCAGTTGTCAGTTTCTGGCGAAAGAATGTGCACAATACTGGTTAACCGCTTAGAGGACTAAGCCTGCCCAGTAAACGTGTGGTTAGGTAAACTGACCGCGCTCGACATGACCCCATTGGGTTGACTGGGCCGTATCACCTCAACACAAACAAAATAAGGGCAATTCAAAATAGCTATAATTATGGTGGTCTGCCTCTTGGTTTGGTTGCCATGGCAACAGAAAGCTAGCATTGACTTAAAACGGGAAAATGGTTAAATTGCATTTTTGTGCCCTCGCCACAAAAAATGGCAAGTGTATTGTGTTATACTGTCCGAATTTTTAGTGTCCGTCCATCTGTGCTGGTGAACATCCAGTTTAGGTGCTATTTTTGGGCTATTTTGGACATAATTATGAGGTATTTTGAGGTTTATTCCATTTAAAATGCATTAACTAGCCCCTAAACTAAATCCTTTCATTAGTTGCAATGGCAGAATTGAAAAAAATGTTGCATAACAAATGCATCCCGGCAGGCACATGACGTAAATATAATGTTGCCTCAACGTCGATGCAACGTCATGACGTTGCATCGACGTTGAGGCGACGTTATATTTACAGTCATGTGCCCGCTGGGATATCTGCAATAGCTATTTCACTCAGGTGAGCGAGCCGTGGCCCGTGGGCCACTTGTTCATTTAGTCTATACATTTTTGTTTTGGATGCAACACTTTTGACAAAAATGTGTAGATTATATAGAAAAAATGACCATTTATGGTCATTTTTCTATATAATCTATACATTTTTTGTTTGGATACAACACTGTTGTTTTGCTAACACGGTGTTTGCTTTGGATCCCAGCAGTAGTGTTATAAAGACTTTTAAGAGGTTGTGGTGTATTATGTATTCATGCAGAAATAAGAAAAAATATTTACAACTTTTGTAGACCTGTGTCCTGGTATTTTGTATTTGTAGACCTGACTGTGTTTTGACTCATTTATCTATCTGTCCAGTTGTTTTAGCTGTTCAGCAGCATAGTTTTATTGCTTTTAGAGACTACAGATTTGAGGGTTTAAAAGACCGTTTGAAATCTGACCTCTGAGATGGAAAATGCTCATTCTTTAGATTGAAACATTGCTCACATTCAAAATTAGTTTGAACCCTTCAAGCGCCAATCAAAGTACAGTCTAATTTGTTTTCAGAGAAACTAAGTCTTGGTATTTCATGGGAATTGTCAATTTGGCAGATGCCTCACATGAAATGTCAAGACTATTTTCTTTGAAAAAAAAAAAAAAAAAATGTATATATTTGAAAATATCATCTGCTATAGTTATTAAAAATGATTGAAGCTTTAACCCATTATAGTCTGGAGATTCCTTACAGGGTAATTGGCAAACAGCTCTGACCCAGATCAGACGCCACGGAATGTTGCGTCTGATCAGGGTTTTCACTGTTTGTAAATAGTTCAACCATTTTTTTCTAGGAATATCTAAGTCTCATAGTCGGACTTTACGAAAATTGAAAATGGACTCTTCCAATATACAGTGTGGGTGAGTTCATTCAGACTATGATGGGTTAAGTTAATACAGCTGCTGGGTTATTGCTGCCAGCAAACAAGGATACCTTGAGCCATAGTTTTTTTTTACTTCTATTACTTCTGTAATAATACCCTAAGTGTTCTGACAGGCGCATCTGACAGGCTCACCTGAGCAAAGAGTGTAGACTAAGATCAGACACCACAGCATGTGACATCTGATCAGGGTCTTCACTGTTTGCCCCTCATCAAGGGGTTTGTACACACATCAACAAGTATTAAAATGGTCTTGTTGTTAGGACATGTATGGTAAG
This sequence comes from Anodontia alba, assembly GCA_964016985.1. Classification (NCBI taxonomy): domain Eukaryota; kingdom Metazoa; phylum Mollusca; class Bivalvia; order Lucinida; family Lucinidae; genus Anodontia; species Anodontia alba. The sequence continues at coordinate 40,567,141 of OZ024824.1, read as the reverse complement.
GCATTAAAGTGTCTGAATACATGTACTTTAACAGCAAATGTGCAAAACAGCATTGTTTATTTAATTCATGGGATGAGATGCATCATTCGTCTGTCATTTCTGACAATGACCAATCCTAAAAAAATGCATTGGATGAGACACGTTTGGTTAGGGAAGGATCTGGTCACTCTGGGTTATTGAACCCTCAGTTTTGGGTTGATTGTTTGTCCACATGATTATCATTTACCAATGAAAGCAAACCATGAGTTTGTACAAAATCCAGTTAACAGTTATTTATAGCCGCACAATTCTTGTCACTGTGACGTCAGAGTGCCTTGTAAAGAGGGCTGTCTGTAAGACCTGGACTGGGATGTTTGGGACATTGGCAAACAGTGCAGACTCAGATCAGATGCCACAGAATGTGGCACCTGATCAGGGTGTTTATAGAAATTACAGGAAGTTAAGGGATAAATAAACAATCTTAACCTTTAAGGGATAAATAAACAATCTTAACCCTTGTCCTGCTGAATAAATTAATATGCCACGTCCACTTCTAGTTTTCTGCAAATCAGATTACTTGATTTGAATTGTTAATATAAATTCACATATTTCATTGCCAACAGTGCAGATCAGATCAGTTGGCTTCTTCAGAAGCCAACTAATCTGGATCTATACTGTTTGCAAAGGCAGAGTATATCTATGTTCAGCAGGACAACGGTTAAACCGCCGTTTAGGACCTTTTTCCCAGCCTCACTCAGAGACAGTCGATCCAGTCAGTGCAGTCAGTACTTTGATTCTGTATATGTTTGGAATTGTAATAAGTATTAGAGGTATTTTTCACTTTACATGAATTATTTTATGAGTTCCTTTTGTGAACATTAACCAATTGTATACTGAATAGACTCTCCCACACTATATATTGGAAGAGTCCAATTTCAATTTTAGGTACGTCCAGTTATGAGATTTACATATTCCTAGAGAAAAATGGATAAACTACATGTATTTGCAAACAGTGGAGACCCTGATCAGACGCCGTGTTCTGCGGCGTCTGATCTGGGTCTGCACTGTTTGCCAATTACCCTTTTATGGGTCTCCCTACTACAATTGGTTAATTGTTTTATGATCCCTGTTTAGATGTATATGAATACTGAACTACATGTATTTTGTAAATAGAATTAAAGGTTAATTAAAGATTCAGTTGTAGATAGATTGTATTATTATTTTGATAAAATTTTTCTTTTCAGTACTTTAAAAAAAAGCCATATTTATGTAGCCCTTAATATTCAGTAGGCTTAGCCAATGGTATAACTTTAAAATGATTTATTGCCGGCCTCGGTGGCGCAGTTGGATGTGCGTCCGACTGGAGACCAGGAGGTTGTGGGTTTGATCCCCGCCGAGGTCGGCAACATTCTTTGTGGAGATTGATCATGAAATACTTTCTATGGTCATTCTCTCCCTTCCGCTGATTCAAGAAGGGCAGTTGTCAGTTTCTGGCGAAAGAATGTGCACAGTACTGGTTAACCGCTTAGAGGACTAAGCCTGCCCAATAAACGTGTGGTTAGGTAAACTGACTGCGCTCGACATGACCCCATTGGGTTTACTGGGCTGTAAAACCTCAACACAAACACAAACAAAACAATGTTTATTAAAAGGAAAAGCAGTGTTGGCAAACAGTTATTTTAGATGAAAAATCTTGATGAACCATGCATTTTGAAGCAATGTTGATCAATATCTGATAAGAATTAAGAAAGTTAATGATGTTTGAATATTTAATGAGGTTTTAAATACTTCATATTATGAAACAAAATCCTTTTTCCGACAAACACGGGACTTTTCAAAAGCAAAATCAATGCCTGTACATGTCTAGAGAAGAAGCTACATGCACAAATACAGCGGTGAATAATCTGTACAAACCATGCATTTTGAAAATATTGTTGATCAATATCTGATAAGAATTAAGAAAGTTAATGATGTTTGAATATTTGATAAGGTTTTAAATACTTCAGATTATTAAACAAAATCCTTTTTTGGACAAAACACAGGACTCTTCAAACAAAATGTATGCCTGTACATGTCTAGAGAAGAAGTTACATGCATAAATACAGAGGTAAAGTATTGCTACATCTTTACTTATTAACCCTAGTCCTGCTGAACCCGGATATACCCTGCCTTTGTTAACAGTGTAGATCCAGAATAGTTGGCTTCTGAGCCAACTGATCTGGATCTGCACTGTTTACCAATATGTATGTGGATTTATATCAATAATATGGATCAAGTAATCTGATTGGCTGAAAATTAGAAGTGGGCCTGGCATCTTAATTTATTCAGCATGGCAAGGGTTAAGGTTTTACATATTTACGGGCAAAGCTTTATGATGTCACAAGACCTCATTTAATATTCAAAATGGTAACACCCATAAAAGCAATTTAGAAACCTTCAAAACTGGACAATTTTTTTTATTTTTCATGTGATTTCATTCAAAATGCAGGGTTTTTCATTTCAGATAAGTTCCTTGCAAACATTGCATTTCCCTTTTAACCTTCACCACTCTCTGGGCTAATTGAGCAGATGACAAACTGATATTTTTTTCTGTTTTTCCCAGTAAATAGGAATCAGTTTGCATGAAATGCCAAAGCCTATTTTCTGGGGAAAATAATAAGAAACATTTTTCAAAATGTCATCTGTGGAATTTTTACCCAGCATGCTATGCATTAATTATTTCATGATCATTTATTGATAGTTTTTCAGAATGTTAAGAAATTTGATGAATAAAAAATATTATAAAAATAAAGGAGCAATTATTTGAAAATACATGTATCACATATTAGGCCATCAGTCTCCATGTGAATGATACATATCAGGCCACCAGTCTTCATGTGAGTAATCCAGTTTTCTGAGAAATGTTAAATCAAACAGATTGTAAGATTTGTTAAGCACATTTTATACATGAGCCTGATTGTCTTCTATATATGTATATATATACTGTATTCGCCCTAATTACCACACTGTGTGCTTAGTTTTTTAAAAAATCACTAGAAAAACTTGTAGTAAAATATCTTCCTAATACGGGCACACTTTAAACAAAGATCAGTAGAGAACTTCATGAGGGGTGTATTTGATGATACTTACGTTTATTTGTCTTACTTTCTCTATAAAAGCATATGTTGTTGATACTCATTTGAATTGCCTCGACTAGTCGAGGCAATCTCAAATGAGTACCAACAACATATGTTTTATAAAGAAGTAGATAAAAGTACACTGGCTGTAATCTGAAGACTGGTAATTGCCAAATAGAGATGTCCGAAATTTTACCGTAAGTTACGGTAACCTTCGTACGGTAAAAATCAATACCTGGCGCGGACAAAGACGTAAATTTGGAGGGTTAAAATAAAAAAAAACCACAGCTTTATCTTATTGAACAAGACATACGCGTTAAAGTAACTGAAGTATGTATGGATATATGTTGTTGTTTTTAAACTGATGTTGCTGCTGCTGATCATGATGATGATTTTGTGTTTTACGTCCCTTTCAACATTTTTAAGCCGTATCGAGACGATGGAAGGGAGACAAAGGCTGTGCAATGAAGCGCCTAGCCTGGCAATCAGGCCCTGCATTTAAGTCATTCTAATAAACAAGGTACACAACTACAGTAAACCTATAGAAATATGTATTATTATTTGCCCCTTATCTAAAATACAGGAATCAGACATTACTTGAGAACATTATATTAGTGTATATGTTTTGCAGTTTATAAGCGAATTTGTTTTGTGAAACTGCTCTATTTAACAGACTGATACCAGTCTATGAAGCGCCCTACAGTTATGAGTTGAATATAATTATACTGGTTATGCTGTGTAACAAGCAAATGTCCTAATAATAATTGTAGGCCTCACCAGAATACCCCGAACTTTAGGAAACATTCAACAAAATAGTGAACTCGGTTGGATTTAAACATAGATTTTATTTACACTTTGTAATGTACATACAACAATTTGCGCATTCAACAATACAAAACGACAATACGTTGCTCCTGATATTTTTGTACAAACAGCGGAAAATTATGCAGGTTTGGGTAGTGTATGGAAATAAGTAGTTATGTTCTCTAAAGTCATAGGTAACCACGCCATCGGGGATTTCCGGGAGAAGCCCTGCAGACACACAGAAGGTACAGCTTCCAATACTTGTCCTCGGTCACTGAGATTCAGAACAAATGCTATATACCCTGCTTATTTTGTCATGAATTCATGGATTCATTACCCACGCATTAATTACCATTGCACAGCAAGGATAACGCAGAAGTAAACGCCTTGTTTTTGCCTCTAGATTTCCAGAACATTGTAGTAGTGGCATGGTGCATTGGTTGCAAACGACATTTGCACAATTGTTAGACTGGTTAGTAAAAATACAAATGAGCTATGGTTGAAACCTATCGGCAATATGAAACGGTTATCAAACAACCAAAACAGGGAATATAATAAAACGAAGCCCATAACTCGCTCAACTGAGTAAAGCAGCCACTGCATATATGTAGATACCATGCAACATTCTTTCAGTATTGCCACAGCAACTATAATACACATTTGACAGTGCCGTAAAAGGGCATCTTAGTATCTTAGGATCTTAATTTGAATGAACTAGGCAGACATTGAGTCCGCGGTACTATATACCAAGATTCAACCTCAAAGGCTTTCACGGTTCTGGAAAACAAAATTATCGAGTGTTTATTACCATATTTGGGCATGACAGCCATCTTGTTTATTTAATCATGTGATACTTTTCGACAGAAGGCCCTAGGAAGAATCTGTTGAAAATTGGCCAATGGGTTTCAGGAAAGAAGACATTTAAATTTTATACGGCTTTATACTGGTATATAATCCAATAATCGAGGGGCGAGGGCAGATAACCTTCGAGGACAAAACTGTGAATGTAACTAAAACGGTTTACTTTTTTAATCATACTTGTAAGTGTCAGCCGGTAATAAATTTAAAGAAAATGATTTTTCAACGTATTCCCTTTACAAATATATGGGGATGCAAATCTGACATTACGTAAAAAAGGTCAAAGGTCATCTTCGGACCATTTTTTAATAATCTTGGTAGACTTTGAGTCGAAGATGCTATATATTAAGATTCAGCGTCAAAACTGTAGGTTCTGGAGAACAAGAATTTTAAGATTGTTTTTAGCCTAAGCACGGTGCTCATATGTCAGTCAATGTCCGTCGTGCGGCGTCAACAATTGCTTTAAAAGCCTACTCCTCCTACACCCCTGGGCCAACTGACTTGATACTTGGTAGGAAGCATTGGGGTGACTTATCAATCAAAAGTAGCTAAACTCATTACGATCGGATATCCAAGATGGCCGCCATGGCCGCCATTATGAAAATCTATTTTTCGCTTCTTCTCCTGAACTGAAAGGCCAATTGATTCCAAACTTGGTAGGAAGCAACAAGGTGACTTGTAGATAAAATAGCTAAAATCGTGCCGATCGGAAATCCAAGATATCTTGAAAATCTATGTTTCGCTTCTTCTCCTAAACCCAAAAGCCATTTGACTCCAAACTTGGTAGGAAGCATCGAGGTGGCTTATAGATAAAAAAAAGCTTAAGTCGTTTCGATCGGAAATCCAAGATGCCCGTCATGGCGGCCATCTTGAAAATCTATATTTCGCTTCTCTTGACTTATAACTAGATAGGAAGCATCGGAGTGACTTGTAGATCAAAATAGCTAAAATCGTTCCCATCGGAAAACCAAATGGCCGCCATGGCGGCTATCTTGAAAATCTATTTTTCGCTTATTCTCCTGAACTGAAAGGCAAATTGATTCGAAACTTGGTAGGAAGCATTGGGATGAATGGTAGATTAAAAATAGCTAAAATGGTCCCGGTTTGAAATCCAAGATGGCTGTCATGGCGGCCATCTTGAAAGTCTATTTTTCGCTTCTTGTCCTAAACTGAAAAGCCAATTGACTCGGAACTTGGTAGAAAACATCGGGTTGACTTATAGGTCAAAAATAGCTAAAATCTTTCCGATCGGAAATCCAAGATGTCCGCCATGGCGGCCATTTTGGAAAGCTATTTTTTGCTTCTTCTCCTGAATCGAAAGGCTCATTGACTTTATAAACTTGGTAGGAAGCATCGGAGTGACTTGTAGATCAAAAATAGCTAAAAATGTCCTATTGGACATCCAAGATGGCCACCATGTTGACCATCTAGAAAACCTGTTTTTCGCTTCTTCTCCTAAGCAAAGGGCAAATTGACTCGAAACTTGGCAGGGAGCATCGGGGTGACTGGCTGATTAAAAGTAGGTAAAATTGTTCCTATCGGAAATCCAAGGTGGCATGGCGGCCATCTAGTAAAAATCTATTTTTCGCATCTTCTGAACTGAAAGGCCAGTTGACTCGAACCGGAGTAGGAAGCTTTGGGGTGACTTGTAAATCAAAAATAGATAAAAAAAAAATGTTCTGATCGGAAATCCAAGATAAAAGCCATCTACTTTTCCTTTCTTCTTCTGAACTGAAAAGCCAAATGACTAGAATTTGGTAGAAAACGTAGGGGTGGCTGGTAGATCAAAATAGCTAAAACCGGTTTTGACAGGAAATCCAAGATGACCTTCATGACGGCCATCTTGAAACTCTATTTTTTTTTTTTTTTTTTTTTTTTTTTTTTTTTTTTTTTGCTTCCTCTGAAAAGAAAGTTCAATTGACTTGAATTTCGGTTAGAATCATCAAAGTAACTTGTAGACAAATATAGCTAAAGTCGCTCTGATCAGAAATACAAGATGGCCCCCACAGTTGCCATCTTAAAATCTGTTTTCATCTTCTCCTGAATACAAAGACCCACTGACTCAAAATTCAATAGGAAGTATTGGAGGGACTTGTTAATCAAAAACGCCTAAAATAATTTTGATGAGAAATCCAAGATGGTTGCCCTAGCAGCATGTATTTTGAACCTTTTCTCCTGAACCAAAAGGGCAATTTACTCAAACTTCATTGGAAGTATTAAGGTGACTTGTAGATCAAAAGTAGCTAAAATTCTTCTGACTGGAAGTCCAAAATGGCCACCATCTTGAAAATCAATACTAAACTTCTTCTCTTGAACCGACTGGCCAAATGACTTAGACTTGTTTGGTAATGAGGTGAGCGATACAAGGCCATCTTGATCCTCTTGTTTACCATATATGGACAAAGCGGCCATCTTGTTCAACGGTCCAGCAACATTTGGACAAATTATCAATATCCCTTCGAAGAAGACGTTTACATGTTACACGAATGTATACATGTGTATAGTCCAGGGGCAAGGGAGATTACGCCTGGGAACTAAAGTTTGATTTTAACTAAAAAGTTTTACTATTTTAATCATATATTGTAAGTTTCAGCCATCAGTCTTTTATACGTTTTCAGAAAAAAAAAATGACTTTTCAACATTTTTCCTATACAAATGTAGAAGGACTCAAACATGACCTTGCCATATGTAGGTAAAAGGTCAGCCTTCAATACTCATTTAAAAAAGACTTCAAAGACATTGAGCCCTTAATGCTTTAGACCAAGATTCAGCTTCAAAATTTTCTCGGTTCTGGAGATTTTAAGTGTTTTACCATATAAGAGCGTGGCGGCCATCTTAATTAATGGCGGTGCCCTTTTGTACCATGTTTCAATTCCCCTTTAACAGAAGAATGCTCCAGATGAAATGTGAAGGAAATCATCTATTTGTTAAAGAGGAGTGCAAATGTGTGGACAGACGGGCGCCGGACGGCAAGTGATTACAATAGCTCATTCTGAGCCTTTGGCTCAGGTGAGCTAAAAGAAGGCTGAGAGAGAGAGAGAGAGAGAGAGAGAGAGAGAGAGAGAGAGAGAGAGATTTCTGGTTTTGCCTGTATATAGCGAATGTGTTGCCCTGGATCCCTGTACCAAATGTCGAGCACGAGCAGGAACAGGGATTAAGAGCAAATACTTGTGAGACTAACTTGCACATTTGAATGCAGACCTGTTAAAGACCTCAGAGAGAGGCAAACATTATTAATTACATTCACATAGAACCGTGAGACTGTGAGACTTTTTAGATTAAGACCAATCATTTTCTAGTTATACGTCTATGGGGCATTTTAGCTGCAAGGGCAATCGAATCTATATGGCGGATCAGCTCAAAGACCTCTTCACCCAAGCAACGTTTCTTCAAAATTTAGATAGATTTAAATAAATTAAGTGCTGATGGTTCAATAAGCCCTGCAAACTACATTGCTTTCTGTAAATAGTCTAAATAAAACCCAAGACTCCAAGCAACGTTTCTTCAAAATTTAGATAGATTTAAATAAATTAAGTGCTGATGGTTCAATAAGCCCTGCAAACTACATTGCTTTCTGTAAATAGTCTAAATAAAACCCAAGACTCCGATTTTTCCATGTTCTTTGTTTCCAAGGACAACCTTTATACCTTTTCATTTAACTTCCCTGCCCCTGGTGTTAAATGCCCAGGGACGACCGTAAACAGTCTCGCTGTACTTAATCATAGTGCAGTTTTCAATTTTTATTTTTCTAGGCACCATTTTGTCCGTTCTGGTATTTTGGGAACTCGTGTTCCTCTAAGCCGGCGGTATGGGACGTATGCAGCCTTACAAACTACATTGCTGCCATATGAAGGGTCTCAATAAACTGGGACTCTGATTTGGGTTCTTTTACGTGTTTTGTAGTTCTAAGAGTAACCGTTATGTAGCGAAATTTTATGAGTAGACGTCGTGAAAGGCGCACGTTTTAAAGGAAGGACAACAGACAGAAAGAGATCACAATAGTCATCCTAAGCGTCACTCTAGTGGTCTAAAAACCAAACACTATAGGAAATAAATACTTATCTAAAATTGTTTTGTTTGTGTTGAGGATTTTACAGCCCAGTCAACCTTATTGGTTTGTCGAGCGCGGTCAATTTACCTAACCACACTTTTACTGGACAGATTAGTCCTCTAAGCGGTTAACCAGAATTGTGCATATTTTTTCGCCAGAAAATGACAACTGCCTTTCTTAAATCTGGAAGGGAGAGAATGACCCTAGAAAATATTTCATGATCAATCTCCATGAAAGAATGTTGCCGATCCGACGGGACCGAAGCTGCAACCTCCTGATCACCAGTCGGATGCGCATCCAACTGAGCCACCGTCCGGCTAAAATTGTTAATAAGCGTCCCATTTAATTTCAGTTCAGCCATGTTATTCGGTTTCTGAAACTAGTGCCCTGATAAAGTGCCGTCTTACTACACTACGATGCCACAGGTGATACCTCTACGAGCTGGTCGTATTATTCTGATACTGATGAGACCAATCCTAGCTCTTTTACTTAATGTTGGGCATAATGCAAAAGAGGAGTTAATTCTGATTTGAAGGATAAAAATTTAATACATGTATATTGCCTTTGGAAACAAAGAACACATTACAAATAGAAAGTGGGAGTCCCGGTTTTATGAAGTTTGCAACACTGCTTACACCCTCTAGCGTATACATGAACAAACCAATATGGCAAATGAATAAATATTTTGAACATAACATATATTGGACTAAAAACAGAATTATGTTTTTTTCATGCTCCTGTAGCACCGTACAATAACAGACATAAACGTTCCTTTGAGCGATTGCTTTTGCAAATATTTTCTACGGTCATTCTCTCCCTTCCGCTGATTCAAGAAGTGCAGTTGTCAGTTTCTGGCGAAAGAATGTGCACAATACTGGTAAACCGCTTAGAGGACTAAGCCTGCCCAGTAAACGTGTGGCTAGGTAAACTGACCGCGCTCGACATGACCCCATTGGGTTGACTGGGCCGTAAAACCTCAACACAAACAAAATGTCTTTGTCAACTCCAGGACTGATACAAAGCTTTAAATCACACATCCCCGAAAATGACTGAGGTACAGTCTTTTCATAGGAAATTTATCTGGTGTCATTTCGTTTGTCAAATAGAGTTAAGCTTCAACTTAAGTTTATGGATTATGTTTCTTAAAAAAAAACCTAGCGTAGTTGATTGCAAATCTTGACAACTTCGTTTAGTTTTGCTATCGTGCTTTGATTAGAAATACCTATTTCGCTACAAAAAGCAAAGTTAACTATACAGCGTTTAAATATATTTCCTAGAGACAGCATGATAATGATAATATTTATCATATAAATTGAAAAGCGAACATGTGTATGCCTATTCAAATATATTGCAAATTTTACAACCGAAAAAGGAAAAATTTCAGATAAAAAATTCTGATAATTTTTCATATTCCTGCTCAAAACATAGATTGTGTACTCGTTAGAACCACCTAGCCGAGGCCTAAAATCTATTTTTTAGCAAAATAACAAAAATAATGTATACCCCTGTAATCCCAGTTTTACTATATAAAAGTGGGGTTTAAGCAGGTCAAAATTATATAGGTGTGTTTTCGTGATGTGATATCCAAGAATTGCCATGAGAGTCGTGCAAACGCGATGCCAGAATTTGTATACTCACTCATGCACTCGACTCAGTGTGATTGTGTTGAGGTTTTACGGCCAAGTCAATCCAGTGGGCATGTCGAGCGCGGTCAGTTTATCTAACCACACTTTTACTGGGCAGGCTTAGTCCTCTAAGCGGTTAACCAGTAATGTGCACATTCTTTCGCCAGATAATGTTTGTGTTGAAGTTTTACGGCCCAGTCAACCCAATGGGGTCATGTCGAGCGCTGTCAGTTTACCACCTAACCACACGTTTACTGGGCAGGCTTAGACCTCTAAGCGGTTAACCAGTATTGTGAACATTCTTTCGCCAGAAAAAATGACAACTGCCCTTCTTGAATCAGCGGATGGGAGATGATGACCGTAGACAATATTTCATGATCAAATCTCCACGAAGGAATGTTGCCGACCTCGGCGGGGGACGAATCAGCGACCTCCTGGTCTAGAGTCGGACGCGCATCCGACTGAGCCACCAAGGCCGTCGCACTCGACTTAGTCATGTGTCGGGCATACAAGATAGTAAATTTTCTGGCGAAAGAATGTGCACAATACTGGTTAACAGCTTAGAGGACTAAGCCTGCCCAGTAAACGTGTGGTAAGTTAAACTGACCGCGCTCGACATGACCCCACTGGGTTGACTGGGCCGTAAAACCTCAACACAAACAAGATAGTAAATTGGTTTTACGAGATACTAAATCGTGCACACTAGCTATTAAAAATCGTGTGTTCAATTTCTTGAGTGCCTGACATTATCTCGACATTATCTCGTGCGCACAATTTTTTTTTTTTTTTTTTTTGCTGTGTGTGTCGTGGCGGGGGTTGGGGGGGGGTGTTACGGCCCTTTCAAGAATATTACACATATATCGAACCGATCGTTCATCAAAGGTGGTCGAAAACCAAAGAACACGGGGAAACGTGCGCACAACTTAGTACCAGTGTCTTGCGCGCTTAGCTTGTGTCTTACTTATCACAAGCGCACTTATTACTAATTAGTACAAACGATAAAAATAGAATGTGTAGGCTGAAATTTCCATACAGTTTGATATCTTTGTGAAACTTTGCACAGAGACTCTATTGATCATTACGATTATTTTATTCTAATCAGACAAATCCATTTGGTATCTGATCTGGACAGCCGAGGTTGACCAGTCAATGAATACTTGAATGCAAGCATCAAGGAAACCGAAATTCATATAATCATGGTTCCTACTCATATTGATAAGACAGTCGTATTATTATTAATATTGACCTAAACAAAGTAAAGATATATATAGTCTTTTCTGGAGGTCAAAGAAGAAATAATGTTGAAATTCTAAGAAGAGAATTAACTGGTACATGATCATCTGTGTGTTCCATTGCCTGAGGCGACCTCGGAAAATGCTGATCCAATAAAGCATGTGCAACTGCGTGTCTCGCAGAGTTATACGGTTCCCTATTTATTTCTCTTGGTGGGCACCTCCGTTAAATTATGTCCAAGTATATGAATCGAGCCGGTGACATACATTTATCTTATTGCAAGCGGTGAAATCAGTATATATCCGAAATGATTAAAATGATATTTTCATAAATGAAAGAATATATTTTCACAAATGAAATACAACAAATCGATGTTATTTTCACAACTCGTTTCGAATTACGACGTCGCTATTCTCATTGTTTCCCCAACAGATACCGATCCCACTTTTTTTTCTTTTTTTTTCTTTTTTTTCCTTTTTTATTTTTATTTTTTTAACTTCTCTGTTTCTGAACAAAACTAGCAAGTGTCGTTATGCATTTTCTATGTTTCTGAGCAAAACTATCAAGTGTCGGTATGCATTTTCTTGATTATAATGTAAGGAGCATTTTGGTAACAAGATTATTTTTATTTGCAGGAACTTTTTTTGTTTTTGTCTTTCCAGCACTTCACATGTGAAACACTGAACGTCTACGCCATGATGTTCATGTTTTGTTTGGTGACGTTAGTTATGACATCAGAAATGCGCATTGGCGTGTAAACAATTAAGTAAAAGAAAATTTGCTCTTTTTTTCAGTGAATACAATGACAATTTTCATCTCGTGTAATGAAAACATTCACTGTTTTACTCGTGCTTCGCACTCGTGAAATAATGATATTTTTTTTATTACACTCGATGAAAATATTAAGCACTTCACCGCCAAAGAGTAAACTTCCTTTATATATGCATTTTTCTTCCTCAAAACCTGAAAAGGCCGGCCTCGGTGGCTCAGTTGGATGCGCCGTCCGACTGGAGACCAGGAGGTCGTGGGTTCAACCCCCGCTGAGGTCGGTAACATTCTTTCGTGGAGATTGATCATGAAATATTTTCTACAGTCATTCTCTCTCTTCCGCTGATTCAAGAAGGGCAGTCGTCGGTTTCTGGCGAAAGAATGTGCACAATACTGGTTAACCACTTAGAGGACTAAGCCTGCCCAGTAACATGTGCTTAGGAAAACTGACCGCGCTCGACATGACCCCATTGGGTTGACTGGGCCGTAAAACCTCAACACAAACAAACAAAACCTGAAATTAAAATAAAATCAGAATTTTCATAATAAAGTTCAAATAAATGATTTGAAAAAAAAATTGGTTCTGTTTAAGAGTCCCTTTCAAAGCATGATTTGCATCATGCCCTGCAGAGGAGGCACAGTAAACTCTTGCATACTTGCGTGAAGTCATTATTGCATAATCATAACAAGAAGGATGTGCAGGATTGATTATTTTAATATTTACTGCCAAAGCCAATCCTGAACCCTAATTGCTATAGCACTAGACCTATGATGTTACACATGTATAAAAGGACACTATACCTACACAAGCAGACTAGAATCCATATATGGTGAAATTGCAAGACACAAGTCAAGCAGCTTTGAATACTGACCCTAAGTATCCGGATACCTTGCCTCATTACCATACTTATCGAAAAATTTGAACAAGTCTATCTGACTACATATGAGGTGTCTAAATTTTGCGAAGTAATTATAAATAGTGTAGACTCTAATTTGCTATGGCCTGTCTTCCGAATATTTAAGGCCAGCACAGCAATCCTCTATTTAATATAGGTATATTTTATTTAATGAAATCAAGCTGATTTTGAGTTTAACGTTTCTTCTTACGAGCAATAAACTCCTGTCGAGACGCTGGAAGGGTGATAATGAAAGGTCCTGTGCAATAAAGCGGCGCAGTACAGACATCAGCTGAATTCCACCTTGCTAGTTTCGAACCAAGGACCTCATGATCCGGTCGGATGCGCTAACCACTCGGACGCTTCTGGGGTTGGATACAGCCGGCAGATTTTCCTGTAATATGTTACAACAGCTGCAACTATAGGGAAGTTTGCTTGCCTGCACACCATTCAAGCCATTCTAAAAGGCGGATCTGCTCTAAAAAGGTTGGCTACCTAGAGAGGCAGACGCGGTACATTTAGAGTAGACCCCTTTTCGTAAGTAGAACAAAATCGGGGCTACCTCCTGTGAGGTATATTCCTTCTCATTGAAAGTGTACATGTGGAGAGACTTGAGTAGTGATGGCAGCAGAGACCGTCTTTAGTAGTGATATTTTGCGGGGTTTCGGCACTTTAAATAATATGTAGGTGTTGCGTATATTTGGGTGTATACTTTGTAAACCTTTCTTTCGTTACCCGTAAAGCGCATAGGTAAAGCAGCTAAATATTTCACTCTGTTAATATTTATTGAACTCAAGGAAGACTATATTCTTGTTGCATTTAATGGTTCGAAAATTTCTGTCTGAAAACGGCAACCTACAGTCCCCTGATTTTAAGAATGACCCTCTAACAATCAGGCCGCGAATCAGCTTGAACGTAAAAGGTGTCATTATTTAGGTTAATATCAAAAGCTCAGGTCTACTTGTTGCATTCGCGCACTCTCATTTTGATCTTCTCTAATACGATCAATGCAGTCTGAAGCAAATACGCCAGCGTAAACCATATATATTGTCATAGAAATGACTTATTATTTACTTTGAAGAAGTATTCCCAGCGACGGAGCAAAATCTTTACGTTGAAACGACATTGTAGCGTGAGATCTATCAGGTCATGAGATCTGTCACATCAGAAGTGTTAAACCGGAAATACTTGACGGAACTTATGCTGCGAGCATGAAATATTTCAGGTCACGAGAAATATCAGAGTCATGTGAATTAAAATATCAAAGCAAATTTTGTTTTATTTGAAACAAGAAATATCTTTAAAAAGATAAACGGCGTAGAAGGTACTGGAATATGAATATTGAAACTACTTTGTGATTCAATATGAAAAGAAGCCTTTTAAAATATAAACGTTATTACGAATGCAAACAGTATCAAGAAATTTTTAATACTGTACGACATTGTAAATATTGCAAGGGTTGGCAGGAATGGGAGTGTACTCAGATGTGTAAATATGTGTGCCAAATTATGAAAAGCAATTTAGCATTTAAGCGTATGGCATATAGTTTTAAAAAATCCATGCCAACCAGGCAGCTTTTTGATAAAGAGTATGCAAAGTGTAACACTGGCCATGAAGATTGGCAAAAACTAGAAAAAATATTTAATTTGTAATAAGAAGGTCATGATGGCCCTAGATTGCTCACCTGGGAAGCAGTTTTTTTTTAACCTGGCGGAAGGATATTTTCAAAGTTTTCTGCATATATATATATATATATATCAGACCCTGCCCTTTGATGGTTATTTATTTATTTCTTTTATCTTATTTTACTTTATTTACTTTTTATTTTTATTTATTTATTTTTTTCTTGTGATACAAATTAATTTGAAAATTTTTTATGGACGGTCAATCCAGTAATGTTTGTAAGTATTACTGCAATCTAGTTAGTTGTTGGTTTGAAGTGTTCTAGACAGACATATGAGGAATCAAACAAAATAATTTGAACAAATTTGATAGACATTCACCTTTGTTACATTTGTGCAAAACTTTTGAAACTGGACCATAGGTTGTGCAGAAGAAGAACTGTCAAGTTTACTCTACATAATTCCATATATAACGAAAAGTAACCGCGCCAACTGGAAGCCATATTTTAGACGGAACAGAATTCTTTTAACAAGATTTAAAGACCTTCTGTTGAAGAAAAATCTCTGTAAAAAATCCAACCAGCCCGTACTGAGGAGATTTTGAAAGATTTGGTTGCTATACCAACAAGAGGGATAACTATTCACAAACGTTGAACAATCATTCGGCTCTCCTACACATTGATGTTTCAGACAGTTTGATTGTAGTGGGGAATCCACGTGACCAAATGACTATGTACACAGTTTGTTACTATTTTTAACTCCGCTTCAGGTAGGCTGTTTTAGAATATCTCGATTTATACCTGATGGATTTTTTTTTCAAGTAAAGCTCAGAGTACTTGGAAAATCAAGCTCTTTCTGGTGGTGTCGGTGCTATTCTGCAATCTGGGCCCAGTTGTTCAAAACTAACGATGTCGTTAGTAACGACTCGTTAAAATTTAAATTGAGTGATACGCAAATATGCTGGGTTTTTTTTTGGGGGGGGGGGGGGTTGCAGAAAATATGTGAGTAACTTTTGCAGTGCAAAAGCTACTCACATTTTTTTCAGCAAAAAATATCAGAATATTGTATATTGAATACGCTAAAACATTTAACGAAATGAACCTTAACGAGCTCGTTAAGCTAACGACGCTTTGAACAACCGAGCCATGGTCTGATTCTTGAGAACATTCCGTGAAAGTTTTTCATAAAAATTCATGTACATTGTCCCGGTCACCCAGACTGACAGCAAAGACATTCTTCGAATGTTCTCGAGAATTAGACCAGATCGCAGAATAGCGCTTACACCACCAGAAAGAACTTCATTTTCGCGTACTCTGTGTTTTATTTGAACAAACTCCATTCGGTATGAATAGAGAGAAAAAAATCCTTCCTGAAGCGGAGCTAAATAGAGTAATATTTCTTCTTCGTGTTGTTTACGAATAGGCCGCTTACACCGCGAATGAATAAAAGGGGTGTTCAACAAACCTATTTCCTAGTTAAGAATGAACAATATTATTTATGTTGCCAATATTTCTATCAAGCTTAAGGCATAATTCCTGTTTATTTATTATATAAAATTTAAGCATGCGATTTTATATCCCATAATACAAGGCACTTGATAATTCTGTATATTATCGACACATTGGAGAGAAGTAATCTTGAACGTCCCTTGTTCGCTTAGCGTTTGGGCCGCTTACATCAAACATTTAGTCACACTATACAAAATTAAAAGTTCGTCTATAATCATTTATTTCATTGCAACTATTTTATTGGTATTATTTAAATTATGGGTATTTTTCCATTGTTTAACATCTGCATTGCCATGCTGTACAACTTTAAATAGATACATGTCATAATCAAGCGATTGTTCAGTCATGAATATATTTGTAAAACATCGGAAAAATTCTATACTTACCCCTACTTGTTTGCAGAAGTTTACATATTTTTAAGCAATCGCAAATTACTATTTATTCATTCGAGACTAATACCAATAAGTATGTCAAAAGCCAGCTTATACAGCTACGCCGAAAAAAAATGTATATTGCTAAACATAGAATCTAAATAACCGCAACAGCCACAATTACATATAAAGTAAAATAACCGCAACAGCCACAATTACACATAAAGTAATATATATATATTCTACACCGTAAGCCTGCCTCGGAAAACGTGTGGTTAGGTATATTGACCGCATTCAACATGACCCTAAAAATAATAATAAAACGGTCATATCCGTCATATCCGTTCGTAAATGACATTTAGATTTTAGAACATGCTAGATAAATAAAAAAATGAGTTGACTACTGGTATATCCTCACTGGAAGGCCACTGACTGACGGGTTATACTGAATAGATTTCTGTTATGCTGTACAACTATTTAACCCGTCGGGTTACAAAAGATAAAAATGCAAACAAACAAATTATAGGCAGCAAAAGTATTGTCTATTCTTTGTTTCTCCATGTTTTTAACAGACAGAAAGCTCCAGGGGCACAGTGCATTCAAATGCAAATAAGTCCACTTTTTTGTTTCTCCCTAAGCATTCATATCCACAGGACTGGGCCAAGATAGCAAATCACTATTACATGAATGTAATCATATCCATGACAAAATATTGTTGATGGACTCATAAATTTTATCGATGCACCAGTATTTCTATATTTGCACCAATAAAATTTTGGTGATCCCAAAAATATAGTAGTCTGGAAATTCAA
Source organism: Anodontia alba (assembly GCA_964016985.1). Taxonomy (NCBI): domain Eukaryota; kingdom Metazoa; phylum Mollusca; class Bivalvia; order Lucinida; family Lucinidae; genus Anodontia; species Anodontia alba. Next base: position 40,549,498 of record OZ024824.1, on the reverse strand, counting down.
GTATCAAATAAATGGGCCGCGCCATGCGAAAACGTGTCTTCGGGTATATGCAGACAGCGAAGGCCCAGATCAATCTACACATTCGCACTGTCTGATCAGGGGATTGTCCGCTAGCAGAATCATTGGATACTACATAATGTATGAACGGAGAGCAAAGGCCCGGGTTATACTTAACGCATGCGCAGGATGATGCAAATGGTTGAAAGACACTTGACCCCAATGATATGTGCATCGATAAATTTTGTCAGCTTGAATGTATTGTTAAAGGTGCACCAATGAAAAGAGCAGTAGACCGATAACGTATATACATCAATAATATATCCTTACCTCGACAAATAACATTGTAAATAAGATCGTCTGCGCATTTCAGTAGTTGGAGCACCTGACTAGTGTTATGGGGATTCGTCCCGCCTCGGGAAGGCAGTTTTCCTCCCCTGCTCACTGGTGTCAGAAGTAAAGTGGTGTGCATGGAATGCGGCCTATCGGGGGTTGCAGGCTAGAGACCTTCAGGACAGCTGGGTGGTGCCTGAATCCCAAATCTTATGAGGGGGAGGAGTGTAGTGGCTCAAATGCATGGACTTAAGACCGTCCGGGTAGCTCAGAAGGCAGGGAACTGGACGAGTGTAACTTGGGTCATGGGTCCGAGTCCGACCTTGGGCAGGCATTTTTCCTGTCATGTTTACTTTATTATATGGATGTTCTAATTCATTTCCCAATTTTCTACCTGTAGTGTTGTCAGAAACACATTAAATAGATGCTATTATCAAGACTGGAAACTTCAGTATCGGGTTTTATACCCCATCACGAAAACATGTCTATATAAAGTTGACCCCCTTAAACCCCACTTCTATATAGTAAAACTGGGGTTTACAGGGATATACATTATTTTTCTTATTCCTGCTCAAAAACATATATTGTGGGTACTCGTTAGAATCGTCCCACCGAGGCGGTTCTAACGAGTACTCACAATCTATATTTTGAGCAGAAATGTGAAAAATGTCAGTTTATTTATTGTGTTGGGGTTTAACGACACATCAACCCTTGAGGGTCATTTTGTGTCGTCTCCAGGAGAAAGGGAGAAAAGAGATAAGAAGAGAGAGTAGAGGAGATGAAAGAGAGGGACAGGGAAGAAAGAGGAACAGGAATGAAAGTGGAGAAACAGAAGAAATAAAAACATTCCCCCTCTACCCTTACCCACTACAAGGATAGCAGGCCTTGCCCAACTGTAAGCCAATATCAGTTGGACGCCCCAGTGATGTAAGATACACAGCACCTTCGCACCACCCGACCACCCCCAGTGAAAAATGTCAGAATTTTTTATCAGAAAACTTTAAGTTTTTGGTGGTGAAATTTTCAATATATTTGAATAGGCATGTTTTCGTAATGCTTTAATAAATTGCTTACCTTCTGCTGTCCAAAGTAACAAGGTTGTGTTCCAACGTTGTGTGTTTACTAGGTCAGCCAATTCATCCGAGATATTGCGGTTATTTTATTATTTGTTTTAACTACCAATTTCTTTACTATGATAAAGGAGTACACATTGTCTATTTAAGATAAAGGATCGTAATAATTAAAGACGCATATCAAGCCAATGCGAGGGCACTTGGGTGTATTGATTTAATTTGGGATGCTTCTTTACCGTAGATGTGCTGTCAACGGTCTAAAACAGTGTTATGTACTATTTCTTTTTGGGTATGTATTATTGCATTTTAAAGGAGATCATTATCCAGACCAGTCTAATCGATCTTTGATAAATGGACATCAAGTATAAACGTTTCCAAAGAGCTTATTTACGCAAAACTGACACAAAGGCTATTTTATGCTATTCCACGAACCATAGAATAAAATTATAGCATTTTAGTAGATATGTTTTTTTTTCTACATTGAATGAATACTACACCATGAGTAATTATCTCTTTCCCAGACAGTAACCTCTGGATGTTTTCTTGGATTCTTGAATTCTTGAATACACCATGTCTGAGCTCCCTGTTACATCCAAACACAGAATACCACTTTAGTTGCTGTACTGTTTTCTAAATAAAGGTGAGATTTTCTTTGGTCTCTGAAATACTTCAATTAAGCTATTCATCTTTTCTTGTTAACAACCTTGGGCTCATATGTTTAATATCAACAAAAAACATATAATACAATATAAACTATCGAAACTTTGTATCTGCAGAAAAGCATGTGAATGAATGACGACAAGGAGGGAAACTTAACACAAACCAACCAAGATGGTTTAAATGAACAGTGGGTAAGAATGCATTTTATACTTCATATGCCACATACTGCTACATTTGATGACTGGGAAACCTTCAATATTAACCCTTTCGTCCCTACAGCCGATTCAGATATCACTGCAAACAATGCAAATCCAGATGAAACCAACCATCTTCTTAGGATCTACACAGCTTGCCGCTCTGTTATTGATTTTGGACTGAAATCCTTCTTCGCAATAATGAATGTGTCAATATTCAGGAATTAAGTTTCTTTTCATAAAGCCAGGGGTAACTGGGTTAAGAAGAATGGCGGAGTGCTTGTCTAGAAACTACTTATCTAGGTTATGGTAGGGGTTTGATCAGAAAATATAGCAGAAAATAGGGTTGAGAGGGCACAAAAAAGGAATGTTATAAAATTTGAAAGAAGTTGTGTAGAGGTGAGAATGAAAAGGAATATAACATAGCAATGCTTTGTTGTTGTTGTTGTTGTTTATAGTTGGATTTATCGTCGGTTTCAACAATTTTTAAGTGATATCGCGATCGTGTCTGCATATGGCATGAATTGGATGCTCACTTTTAGTTTTCTCATTAATAAAAGATTTAATCAAGTTCACCTAAAATGAGTTCATGATCAATCTCCACGAAAGAATGTTGCCGACCTCGGCGGGGGTTGAACCCGCGACCTTCTGGCCTCCAGTCGGACGGCGCGTCCGACTGAGCCACCGAGGACGGCAAATATGCTACTAGCTTCTGATTATGGAGAGATGATTCAGCCCTGTTTACCCCAGCCCGAAAACTCCTAAATTAATATTATATTCAAAACGATGGAATTACATTTTCAGTCGACTCTCGTTATCTCGAATTCCAAGGGACTCACTGAAATACTTCGAGATGTCCGTACATCGACATATCAAGAGTTGGGAGAGTGAGGAAAACAATAAAGTGAACAATTACATTTAACAAATGAATGTGTAATTTGACTCCTGAAGTTATATATATATATATATATATATATATAGAAATATATATATATATATATATATATATATATATATATATATATATATATATATATATATATATATATATATATATATATATATATATAAAATAATGTGGAAAAGAGGAGAAATTGCTCCTTAGTGGAAAAGAGGAGAAATTGCTCCTTAGGAGCAATTTGTCCTCTTTCCACATTATTTCGTTACCTGTTGTCATAATTTCATGTTAAAATAGGGATCAGATTTTTACTTCGAGTTAAGCGGTAATTCGAAATAAGCGAGTTCGAGATAACGAGGTTCGACTGTAGTTACCTTTTCCTTTAGAAAATTTCTCTTGCATCAGAATGACGAGAACACAGCACTGAAATTGTTAAATGAATACAGTCAGTGTGCAAGTCTGGTATACGTGACTTAAATTATCTTCCTCATTTCCGGTTTAATTGCAAAACTGAGTTTCATAGTAGTTGTTATAAAAATATGCCTTCCCCCTCCCCTTACCCCCCCCCCCCCCCACCCCCGCCCCAAAACCCCCACTCGACCCGATGCATTTTGGTGGAGATATTACATACTTATGTCATATATATATAAATAGGAAGTTGGGTCTAGGGGTGGGAGGGGGACTACTTATATAACAATTTTAATGAAAAACATTTAATTCTGCATTTTCGCCGTAAGTAAGAAATAGAATTCTAGTAAAATATACCTGAGACGCGCACAGACTGTATTCATTCAAATATAATTTCCAATCAGTGTTGTGCTCTCGTCATTCTGGTGCAAGAAATATTTCCCAAAGGGAAAGGTAACTAAATAAAATTCGCATCGTTTTGAACATGGTACTAATTTACAAGTGTTTTTGGGCTGGAGTTATCTACCCTTGATAATAAGAAGCATAAATTTTCCTTTCTGCCATGATTCAGACGTCGGGCCTCCGGAATACGTGACAAGAGGGCCATGATAGGCCTGTATCGCTCACCTGAATATCAGAGCACTTACACAACGTCACCTAGAAATGATCAAAGGAAACATTCTGACCGAGATTCCTGATGATTATATTAACAAGTTGGACAATGTAGCATGTCTAATGGACCATGAAATATAAGTCAAGGTCAAATAAGGATTACTGCTCTAAAGAGGCCATGCTAAGGTGTATGTATGTGCGAAGAATCACTGGCGTTTGGACAAATAGTAACTGAGAAACTGACCTAAACGCAAAAGCTTAATTCAGTGGACAGTAAAATATAGGTCAATGTCAAATATGGATGACTGCACTCCAAGAGGCTATGCTAAAATGTATGCAAATGCCAAGTGTCACTGCCGTATGATTAATAGTTACTGAGAAGCTAACTTAAACAGAATAAAAACTTTAGAAAATCACTGGACAATGAAATATAGGTCATAAATGACCCAGCTCCAAACTTGACCTAGAAATTATCAAGACAAAACATTTTGAGCAAGATTCATGATAATCACTTCAAAAAATGTAAACTCTTAGAGTGTTAACGTTTTCCTTTAATTTGGCCTGGCGACCTAATTTTTGACCCCAAGTGAAAAAGTTTTGAACTTGACCTAAAATCAACAAGCCAAACATTTTGAGCACAACTCATGATTGTCATTTCAAAATGTGACTTCTAGAGTGTTAATAAGGTTTGCCTGTGATTTGAACCAGTGACCTAGCTTTTGACCCCAAGTAACCCACTTTCAAACTTGACCTAGAAATCAACAAGACAAACATTTTGAGCAAGATTTATGATGATTACTTAAAAATGCGACCTCTACAGTGTTAACAAGATTTTCCTTTGATTTGGACCGGTGACCTAGATTATCATCTCAAGTGATTCAGTTTGAACCCGACCTAGAAACTATGAAGACGTATATTTTGAGCAAGATTCATGATGATTGCTCAAAAAATAAATGTGACCTCTAGAATATTTACAATGTTTTCCTTTGTGACATAGTTTTTACTCAAAATGACACAGTTTCAAAGTCGACCTAGGAATCGTCAAGACAAACATTTTGAGCAAGATTCATGAAAATTACTTCAAAAACGAGGTCTCTAGAGCGCTATTAATTTTTGTCTTTGATTTGGTCCGTTGAACTAGTTTTTTTACCCGAGTTACCTAGTCTCAAACGTGACTTAGAAATCATCAAGGTAAGTATTTTGAGCAAGATTCATGATGATTATTTGAATAAGATATCATAAGGGCAAAGATTCTGGTAAAGTTTCATGAAGATTGGAGAAAAACTGTAGAGTCCAGAGGTTGAAAAAGGTTTTAAAGAAATCTAACCTAGTGACCTGGTTTTTTTTGACTCGGCATGATCCATATTCAAACTTGATCAAAATATCATTAAAAAAACTCTGGTAAAGTTTCATAAAGGTGGAAGCAAAACTGTGGCCTCTAGAGTGTGAACAAGATTTTATAGAAAAGCGACCTAGTGACCTAGTTTTTAACCCTACAGGCCCCACATTCCAATCTGACCGAGACATTATCAAGCCAAAAAGTTTGGTAAAGTTCTTTGAAGATTAACACAAAACTGTGGCCTCTAGAAGGTGAATAATGTTTTAAAGAAATTTTACGCAGTGACTTAGTTTTTGATCCGGAATGACATATGTTCAAACTTGACCGAGATATCATCAAGTTAATTATTTTGGTAAAGTTCTGTGAAGACTGAAGGAAAAATGAATGTGGCCTCAAGAAGGTTAACAAGGTTTTGAAGAAATTCGACCTTGTGACCTAGTTTTTGAGCCTACATGACCCAAATTCGAACGTGCCCAAGATATTAATTTTCTGGTGAAAATTTACCCAGATTAAAGCAAATGTTAGGTCTCTAGAGGATGAGCAAGGTTTTAAACAAATCTGGTCTAGTGACCTTCTTTGTCAACCATACATGACGCATACTCAAACTAAACCAATATATTATCAGAAAAAAAAACTGTCTTGAAAAGTTCCATGAAGACTAAATCAAAACTATGGATTCTAGAGGGTGAAAAAGTTTTTTTCAAAGAAATGAATCCTAGTGATCTATTTTTACTCAAAATGACCAATATTCCAACTCGGCCTAGCCGAGATATTAACAAGAAAAACATTCTGGTAAAAATAATTATGACGATTGAAGCAAAACTGTGGACTCTTGAGAGTGAACAAGGTTTTGAACAAATCTAAACTAGTGACCTAGATTTTGATCCGACATGACCCATATTCGAACTTGAATAAGATATTATCAAGAGAAACCGTTTGGTTTAGTTTCATGAAAATTAAAGCACAAATGTGGCCTCTAGAATGTAAACAAGGTTTTAAAGAAATTTAATCTAGTGACCTACTGTCTAATCTGACATAACCTATATTCGAATATGACCGAGATATTATCATGTCAAATATCTTGGTAAAGTTTCATGAAGATTCCAGCAAAAATGTTACCTCTAGAGGGTGAACAATGTTTTAAAGAAACTTGACCTAGTTTTTTTTACTCGACATAACTCGACATAACCCATATTCAAACTTGACCGAGATATTATCTAGACAAATTTTCTGGTAAAGGCTCATGACGCTTGAAGCAAAATGTTGGCCTCTAAAGGGTGAACAAGGTTTTAAAGAATTTGACTTTGTGACCTAGTTTTTTACATGATATAACCATTATTCGAATTTTACCGAGATATCATCATGTCAAACATTCTAACAATTATGATTGATGAAAACCTTTAGCCTCTAGAGGGTGAACAACATAAAAGTTAACGACGCTTGATGTACGTACGACTGACACAGGGTGATCACAATAGCTAACCTTGAGCACTTCGTGTGAAGGTGAGCTAATAAACCAAAGAATATTATTTCTGAAATCTAGTAATCAACACGTGAGACAATTAGGGAAAATCCTCGCCTAACTGCAATATCTTCCTAGACAATCTCAAGTGTCATTATCTGTTTTCAACTAAGGTGACATGAACGATTTGTGTGTGATGTAAATAAACAACTATAAAGGTTACTATGGCAACCAAAATATTGGGCCGGCCTCGGTGGCTCAGTTGGATGCGCCGTCCGACTGGAGACCAGGAGGTCGCCGGTTCAACCCCCGCCGAGGTCGGCAACATGTTTTCATGAAATATTTTCTACGGTCATTTTCTCCCTTCCGCTGATTCAAGAAAGGCAGTTGTCAATTTCTGGCGAAAGAATGTGCACAATACTGGTTAACTGCTTTGAGGACTAAGCCTGCCCAGTAAACGTGTGGTTAGGTAAACTGACCGCGCTCGACATGACCCCATTGGGTTTACTAGGCCGTAAAACCTCAACACAAACAAAACCAAAATATTGTACCATCGCAAAAATCACAAAAATAGCCACTTAAAGGACAACTATCTGCCTTTAGCAAACCCGGCGATGGAAATGCTCTCCTATATAGCCATTGGTTAAATTTAGTGATTTGTTTGTGTTGAGGTTTTACGGCCCAGTCAACCCAATGGGGTCATGTCGAACGCGGTCAGTTTACCTAACCACACGTTACTGCGCAAGCTTAGTCCTCTAAGCGGTTAACCAGTACTGTGCACATTCTTTCGCCAGAAACTGACAACTGCCCTTCTTGAATCAGCGGAAGGGAGAGAATGACCGTAGAAAATATTTCATGATCAATCTCCACGAAAGAATGTTGCCGACCTCGGCGGGGGTTGAACCCGCGACCTCCTGGTCTCCAGTCGGACGGCGCATCCAACTGAGCCACCGAGGCCGGCTTAAATTTAGTGATGTATTCTGCAACAAATCACTGGGCGGAAGCGCGCGACGCTATCTTGCGCCGTTCCGACGTCATTTTGACACTTTGCTGAAGTCACTCTTCGTTTTTACGACGTTAGGCGGTGTAACGTCGTTTTTCGCGCGTCAACAACAAGAAATGGATGTAAACAGCAGCGTTACAGTCAAAACTTTTGGCGGTATTTCTTTAAGCGATGGCTGAAAGTTTGGAAAAGTCTGACTTTTTCGTCGTGTTGAATCGAAATAGATCCGCTCTTGTGCGTAATTTGTTGAGTAAAAAAATCAGTTTATCAGTAAGTTGTAAGAAGGTAAATCACTGGCCCTTTGCACTCGTGATTTGATCTACTTTACAACGGACCTCAAAACAGTGATTTATTACTCAACAAATCACTGCTACAGCTGATCTATTTCTTAAACAATAAAATACTCAACACGTACTATTTTCAAAGCTTACCTTTGGAAACTTATTCCCACACAGCGGATAAGCTCACATATTCAATACCAATTAGCTGAGTTAAGCAGACCTCAGGATTAATGCTCATTATTGGTCTAAATCATCATCGGCTGTATAATTAAAGAAAATATAAAGTTCAAAAAGTTAAATGGTTACTATGACAACCAGAGTGGTATCATACTGCGACAAACATAAACATAACAGTTATAGCTTCTGGTTAATCTTTCGCCATATTCGTTGTAATTACACGCACACCATCTGCACCAACACACCCAATGCCCTCTCACTACCCCAAACACTGACACACGTGAACTTGATTGTCCTACCATGTTATCAGCAACGGTAAAGTTTAGCAGGTTTTATTGTTATGTTTAACATGAGTTCGTTTAGCCACTTTTTTTTTAGCTTACTTGAGCCGAAGACTCCGGGTGAGCTTATAGGATGCCAGCCCCCGACGTCCATCGTTGTCGTCCGTCGTCCACACTTTCGAACAGAAATACCTTTGCAGCCTGCAAGCAAAGCGCTTTTGAACAGCGTGTTGTTAGATCTTCATGAATCTTGGAAGATAACAATAATATGCATAAAATCTCGGGCGAGTTCGAAAATGGGTTAGATCGGACCAAAAATGGTACAGTTGCGTCCCGTTAATTGTCAAAAATGGCCATAATCGACGTTTTAAACAGCGTAGCTTCATTATTTTTTGTTGGATCTTCATGAAACTTGTAAATATTAATGAGATGGATAAAATCTCAGACGAGTTTGAAAATGGGCCAGATCGGATAAACAGTAGCAGTGTTTTATCCCCTTGGCTATCAAAATGGCCATTAATGACCATGTGAACAGCGTAGCTTCTTCAGGTTTTGCTGTACCTTCATGTAACTTACAGATAATACAGTGAACCCTCGTTACAGCGATAACATTTGTTCGCAAAGAAGTTTTCATTAAAATGAATTTGCTGTTGTACGGAATTCTTAATGAGCATATCGATATGTAACAAAGGTCTTGTCTTTTTCTATTTCCTCATAGAATATCTTTTGGATATTTGTTAGAATAAGTTTCTTAAAAGTATTTGATACAATATTCTGACATTATTTGTGACTAACTGTTACCTCTTAAGCGAAGGTTTCATGACAATCAAATTTTCATTATAATGAATTTTGTCGTTGTATCGAGTGTCGGTATAAAGAGGATTGTCTGCAATGGCATGCATAAAAGTTCGAACGAGTTTGAACACTGGTCAGATCGGACCAACGGTCGCAGAGTTATGTCCCCTTCATTGTCAAGATGGCTTGTAAACATTCTACAGGCCACGTTTTCAGTCTTACCAATTTCAATTTTTCTCAGAGTGATGTCCTTGACAAAATGTCGGTCAAGTTCGAAACTGGGTCATGTGGGGTCAAAAATAGGTCCTTAGGTCAAATAATAGCGTCGTGCGTCGTGCGGTATCAACAGTGTCCTTTAAAAGCCTACTCCTCCTACACACTGGGTCGACTGACTCGAAACTTGGTAGGAAGCTTTGAAGTGACGTGAAGAAGAAAAATAGCTTAAGTCTTTCCGATCAGAAATCTGAGATGGCCGTCATGGCCGCCATCTTGAAAATCTATTTTTTCGCTTCTTCTCCTGAACCGAAAGGCCAACTGACTTGAAACTTGGTAGGAAGCGTCGGGTGATTTGTAGATCAAAAATAGCTAAAATCGTTCCGATCAAAAATCCAAGACGGCCGCCATCTGAAAAATCTATATTTTCGACTCTTCTCCTGAACCAAAATGCCAACTGACTTAAAACGTGGTAGGTAGCATTGGGGTGACTTGTAGATGAAAAATAGCAAAACTCGTTCTGATCGGAAATCCAAGATGACTGCCATGGCTGCTGTCTTGAAAATCTAATTTGATTCTTCTCCTGAACCGTAAGGCCAGCTGCCTTGAAACTAGGTAGGAAGCACTGGAGTATCTTATAGAGCAAAATTAGCTAAAAATCTTTCCGATCTGCAATCCAAGCTGGCCGCCATGAACACCAGCTTGAAAGTTTGTTTTTCTCTTCTTCTCCTGAACCGAAAGGTCAGTTGATTTGATTCTTGGATCAAAAAAGTTAAAATAATTCCAATCAGAAATCAACATGCCATGACTGCCATCTTGAAAATAGATTTTATTGCTTCTTCTCCCGAAACAAAAGGCCAACCGACTTGAAACTTGGTAGGAAGGAAGCATTTGATTGCCTTGTACATCAAAAACAGCTAAAATTGTTCCGATCGAAAGCCCAAGATGGGCGCAATCAATAAAATTTATTTTTAGCTTCTTCTTTTTAACTGAAAGGCCACTTGACTTGAAAGTTGGTAGGAAGCATCAGGGTGACTTGCAGATAAAAAAAAAAAAAAAAAAAAAAAAAACAGAAAAAAGAAAAAAGATAAAATAGTTGCGATCGGAAATCAAAGCTGCCATCTTGAAAATCTATTTTTGCTTGTTCTCCTGAACCAAAAGGCTTGGATCTTGGTAGGAAGTATCAGGGCGCTTTGTAGATCAAAAATAGCTAAAGTCGTTCTAATCAGAAATCTAAGATGGCCGCCATGGCTGCTATCTTGATAATCTAATTTGCTTCTTCTCCTGAAGGCAACTGACTTGAAACTTGGTAGGAAGCATCGGGGTGTCTTGTAGAGCACAAATATTTAAAATTGTACCGATTCGCAAGCCAAGATGGCCGCCATGGCCGCCATTCTGACTTTTTTCTCTTCTTCTCCTTAAACAAAAGGCCAATAGACTTGAAACTTGGTAGGAAGCATCGGGGTGACTTGTAGATAAAAATAGAGAAATTGTTTTGATGGGAAATCCAAGATAGCCGCCATGGCCGCCATCTTGAAAATCTATTTTTCGCCTCTCTTCCTGAAACGAAAGTCAAATGTCTTGAAACTTGACAGGAAGCATCGAGGTGACTAGTAGATCAAAACAGCTAAAATCATTCTGATTGGAAAGCCAAGATGATTGACATCTTGAAAATTTTATTTTTTTGCTTCATCTCCTGAACCAAAAGGCGAACTGATTCGAAAAACTTAGTAGGGGCATCAGAGTGATTTGAATATAAAAAAAAAGTTAAAATCGTTCCGATGAGAAATCCAAGATGGCCGCCATGGCCGCTATCTTGGATATTTAATATTTCCAAGCTTCTTCTTCTGAATCGAAAGGCCAGTTGACTCGAAACTTGGTAGGAAGCATCAGCGTGACTTGTAGATGAAAATCAGCTTAAATCCTTTTCATCGGACATTCAAGATGGCCGCCATCTAAGAAATCTATTTTGCACTTCTCCTGAACCGAAAGACCAATTTACTCGAAACTTGGAAAGAAGTATTTGGGTGAGTTGTAGAACAAAACTAGCTAAATTTGTTCTGATTAGAAATCCAAGATGGCCACCATCTTGAAAATCTTATCTTATTTTGAACTTCTTTTGAACAGAAAGGCCAACTGACTGGAAAATTGACAGGAAGTATCAGGGTGAATTATATATATATATATATATATATATATATATATATATATATATATATATATATATATATATATATATATATATATATATATATATATATATAGCTAAAATCATTCTATGTTGAAAACCTATTTTGAATTTTTTATCCTTAAACGGGAAATTGACTCGAAACTTCATTGGAATTATCGAGGTGACTTGTACATTAGAAGTAGCTAAAATCATTCTGATTGGAAATCCAAGAGGGGCGCCATCTTGATAATCTTCTCTTGATTCGAAAGGTCAGTTGACTGGAAACTTCTCTGGTAATCAGGTGAGCGATACAGGGAAAGTTTGGCCTTTTTTGTCGGTTACCTTAGGGACAAAAAAACGCCTGAAACTAAAATTTTAAAGATGTCTATTAATATGTTGTTATCAACGTAAAACCTCTGCTCAAACTCAGAAAATCGAACATAGCAAAGGCGCAAACGCCTTGCATAACTGTGTGTATAAGCAGAATTTTGTTGTTTTTTTTCTTGCCTACGTAAGGACAGGTTGAAATGCTTATACATCTTATCGCGCCAGCAGTGACCACGCTGATGATCCGAGTAAAAACAGTACAATTTTATAAAGCCCCGCTCCGCGACTAAAAATTGACAATCGCAGGAAGATTGCAGAAGTCGCAATAATGGGCGTAACGAACAAAACTAGTCGCAGCCAGGCTTTTGAGCATGCACAAAGACCAGCCACGACTAATTCTGGTCGCAGACTGGTTGCATGGTTTTCTGGAAGTCGCCATCAGTCGCCGACCAGTCACTTATCGGTCGCCGATCGATTTCACCAACTCTTTGGCTCTGAAATCTGGCAACCTTGCTGCGATCTATTGGCGTTCAGTCGGCGACTGTTTGACGATCGATCGGAGACTGATCACTGGTGAATTTTGTTTGTGTTGAGGTTTTACGGCCGAGTCAACCAATGGGGTCATGTCGAGCGCGGTCAGTTTACCTAACCACACATTTACTGGGCAGGCTTAGTACTCTAAGCGGTTAGCCAGTATCGTGCACATTCTTTCGCCAGAAACTGACAACTGCCCTTCTTGAATCAGCGGAAGGGAGAGAATGACCGTAGAAAATATTTCATGATCAATCTCCACGAAAGAATGTTGCCGACTTCGGCGGGGGTTGAACCCGCGACCTCTTGGTCTCCAGTCGGACGGACCATCCAACTGAGTCACCGAGGCCGGCAGCACTGGTGAAACGGCGACTGATCGCCTACAGGTTGCAAGGAGGTAATAGACTACAACGAAAAGCTGTCTTCATGTCCTAGCATCAATTTATCATCAGCGTTCAAAGTGTTCGCATTATGATGCGTTAAGGAATATATATATATTCTGGTTGTTTTGCAAGCGAAGCAATTGTATCTGTTGTTGTATTATCATATTGTCAACTTCACAGAAATGAATTCATCCATGTCGTAACATTTTATTAAAAATCGCCGTTTGATTGCAACTAGTCTCCGACTGGTAGCCAGTCACTCTTAACTAGTTGCAATCCTACGGCGACAAGTCACCGATCAATCGCCGACGGCATGCAAAAACTATCGCCGATTGTACGGCGACTGGTCGGTGACTGATCGGCGATTATATTTGTAGAAAAAAAAGTAGTTGAAACAGTCGCAGAGGTCGCGAGTCAGTTGCAAACGAAAACAGTTGCAAAGCGTCGCATCGCAGTCGCAAGCTGTGGGACCGAGGCTTAAGACATTATGCGGCTGAAACACTGGTCTGAAAAGGCACGTGCAAGAAAAAAAACATTTAATTTTGGGCAGTAAATGTACGAAGCTGTCAATATTTGTTTCTTTTTAACAGCACATGCACTCCTACTTTCAACACTTTTCTGCACCTGTGTAACAAAACAATTTGGTGCGTATAACGCAACAACCAGGGATATTTGCATATGTTGGCAAGTCAACACTTTAGCTCATCCTCAGCCTTTGGCTTAGGTGAGTTAAAAAAGGGGGCTAAATAGCAGAATATAGCATTGTCATGACAGAGAGAGAGAGAGAGAGAGAGATAGAGAGAGAAAGAGAGAGAGAGAGAGAGTCATAAATTGAATTCCGGCTTTAGCGGGATTCGAACCTGGGACAACGTGATCAGAAGCGATTGATCGAGACAGAGAGAGGGTCGACCAACAGTAAAGGAGCCGAAACAGCTATTGTGCTAGTATCTTTTGTTGACGGGCTGATGACAGCCCTCTTATTTGCCTATCGAACATCTTTTCCTGTCTGCAAAGTATGACTCGACGGCCATGGATATATGGTTAAATACATTTTCAGTGTCGCCTTAGACAGTCCAGATGGTCTGATTTTATTCCGAACACAATACAGCTGCCCTAGAAAGATTAGAATCTAACTCAGTCCTTGCACGGAAAGATGAATACCTTACCAACTTGGTTTAAACAATATTTTATTTGACAATATAACAGTAATATGAAGGCACGCCAAGCTAAACATGTGCAGAAATGTGATATATTCTGTATAATAGGAAAAAGAATAGACCGTGTCATTCATATTGACTATTATTCAAAATTAAATGTTTTTTTCTTTTCTTCTTTTTTCTATCTCTTGCACACGCCTTTTCTCGCCACATAAAGTCTTACTCAACCGCACTTTTTCTAATTGGATGATCAATGTGGTGACGTCACATAACATTTTCCTCAGCAGCCTTAGAAATATTACCGTAATTACCCTACGTATTAGATACATTTTCTTCGGTACCGTACTTATCCTGTAAATTGAATGCCAACTTGATTTTAAAGTTTGGCTGATTGGCAGGTTGATTTGTTTGTGTTGAGGTTTTACGGCCCAGTCAACCCTATGGGTCATGTCGAGCGCAGTCAGTTTACCCAACTACATTTTTCTGGGCAGGCTTAGTCATCTAAGCCGTTAACCAGTATTGTGCACATTCTTTCGCCAGAAACTGATAAATGCCCTCTTTGAATAAGCGGAAGGGAGAGAAAGACCGTAGAAAGTGTTTCATGATCTATCTCCACGAAAGACTGTTTCGGACGTGGTGGGTGTCGAACCCGCAACCTCCTGATCTCCAGTCGGACGCGCATCCTACTTAGCTACCGATCAAGCTACACTATAATATACATGAGCTGCTTATTTGGGTATGTATCATTTCCTCAGGTGTGTTTGTCTGAATACTGAAGGAAAATGGGGTATCCTACAGTTTTAATATTCCAAGAATGAAATTGGTAGTATATACTAACAGAAGACGACCATTTTTTTTCTGTAAAAAACATATTTAAGCATATAACAAGCTTCGGGGTTTTGCTTTCTGACCGCGGCGCAAGGCTGTATTAAACACGTTATATACTAAGAAACCATGTAATCAGAACCAATTTTAGACTGAAACTTGACTTTTCCCATTATATTCTTTTCGTTTGTACCTGCCAAAATTTGCGCCTATTGTGATTTAGGTGCGAATTTGTACCGCGGCGCAAAACGAAGATAGATGCTTATCTGGTTCTCGGATACCACATTGTTTATGTTTAACCAATTCTCGGCGTACTGTAGGTTGTTTTGTTCTCGGCGTTGAATATGTATTTGGTTTAAACATATTTTATTTCACAAAGTATACATGGGTACAAATATAATGTTATGAAAATACATATTAAAGGATCAGAACGAAAGCAATGTTACTTATTTAGTTCTTCTCCTTGATAATAACAACTGTGAAAAGAAGGCGAAGATCATGTATAAGTGATACTTTGAATTACTGTTCATATGCATTCAAACAAACAATATAAACTACAATCTCATTCAATTAAAAAACAAAAAAACTTAGATAATTGTATCATTAGAAAGAGTAGGAAAAGCAACAATTATAGAGAAACGTAGGTAAAACAGAAAATTTGGGTATGTCTGTACATCAGTATTGTGTATTTAGTTGTTTATTTAAAAAATGCAGTGGATTATTAGTTATAATGGAGGTTGTATATTAGGTGTGAAAGAAGTGAAAAAGACTTGTTGACTTTGAGTACCTAAGAGTTTGGTTATTCAGAGAGAGAGAGAGAGACAGAGAGAGAGAGAGAGAGAGAGAGAAAGAGAGTGGGGGGGGTAGGGTGCGCGACAGTAATGCTTAAAAACTCCCTTGCTTCAAAACAAAACTAGCCGCATGGTAAGTTTTACAAGTATAATTCTGTACATTCTTAGAATTACTGCATGGCAGTGAATCTCTTGGTAGTGATTATATATTTTTGGACTTTCTCGAATATTTTCTTATTTGTACCAAAAATATGTATTTTTAATGAAAAGTCTAAATTATTCAATAACGTTAATATTATGGTACATTCTCGCCACTTTGTAACTTAAGATCTTCGATGACTTCCGAGACGATTTGTATGTTGATGTGTGGTTTGATGAAAAACTAATTGACGTATATTTGCCGTATGTACCAATATGTCCCAGACTCCCTTGTTCGATTATTTTTATTTTTGTATGCAGACTGTAAAATGGCACTAGTGTTTCAGGACTACACGTGCGCGTACTAGCAATATTCGAGGGGCGTTCAAGAATTATACGGAAAAGAGCACAGTACATGCAAAACATGTCTTATGAAGATTTTCATTTTTTTACAAACACTTTCTAATATTAGAACCTACACCTGCTACATCATTATCGTTTCTGGACTGAATATGGTGCTCATTCTGAAAAAAAAAAAAAAAAAAAAAAAAAAAAAAAAAAAAAAAAAAAAAAAAACGGGGTAGTGCCGCTTTAATGATCTTTAATGGCCAAATCAGAAAAGCTGCCGGTTTCTATTCGGTCCATAAAATTTTAATATCATGCAAATTTGTTTCTAACCTAGCCTTGTTATGAACATTTATTTTTTGCACATTTGAGCAAAGTTAAGAAAAATGGGACCTCAGATTTCTGTGGTTTGAGAGCCTTTAAACGCGCATTCTCAGCCATCAGGTTGGGTTAGGTTATTAAAGTTCTAAAATGAACAGACGATGGAAGGAAAAACAGAATCGTCGCTTATGAACGGTGTTCGTTAGGTGGTAATCATCAGACAACAGGGCAAAGATGGTCCTGTATCGCTCACTCGAGAACTAGACAAGTTTTAAATCATTTGGGCTTTCGGTACAGGAGTTCATTATAGATTTCCAAGATTGCGCCTGCGGTAGCCATCTTGGATCTCTGGTCGAAACGATATAGCTATTTTTGCTTTACAAATCACCCAAACAGTCCCTCTCAAGTTCTCGGTCAATTTGCCGTTCCATTCAGGAGTAACGGTTAAAAATATATTTGCAAGATGGCAGTTATCTTGGATTTCTGATCGAAATTATTTTAGTTATATTTTCTATATTTAATATACACGTCACCCCGATACTTCCTACAAAGTTTCGAGTCAATTAGCCTTTTGGTTCAGAAGAAAAAAATAAAAACAGAAAAGACTTTCAAGATTGCAACCTTCTTGGATTTCCGATCGGAACCTGTTTTGCTATATTTGATCGACAAGTAACCTTGATGCTTCCAACCAAGTTTTGCGTCAACTTGTCTTTCCATTTAGGAGTAGAAGTTCCAAATACATTTCCAAAATGGCGGCGGTGGCGGCCATGTTGGATTTCCGATGGGCACAATTTCAGCTATTTTTGATCTACAAGTCACACAGATAGTTCCTATCAAGTTTCGAGTAATTGGCTTTTCGGTTCAGGAGAAGAAATTCCAAACAGATTTTCAAATGGTGGCCATGGTGGTCATCTTGGATTTCAGATTGGAATGACGTTAGTCATTTTTTTTCTACAGCTCTCTCTGATAGTTTCTGCTAAATGTCTAGTAAATTGGTCTTTCGTTTTAAGAGAATACGTTCTAAATACATTTTCAAAATGGCGGCTGTGACAGCCATCTTTGGGTTTTTATCGAAACAATTACGGTTATTTTGATCAACAAGTCAAGTCACACGATAATTCCTATCAAGTTTCAACTCAATTAGCCTTTTGGTTCAGGAGAATATATTGAAAATAAATTTTCAAAACGGCGGTTGTGGCGGCTATTTTGGATTCTCGATTGCAACGATTTTAGCCGTGTTAGGTCTACAAGTCAGCCCGACACTGCGTACTAAGTTTCGAGTCAGTTTGCACTTTGATTCAGTAGTAGAAATTCCAAATAGATTTTCAAGATGCAGCCATCTTGGATTTCCTATTGAAACAATTTTAGCTAGTTTTGATCTACAAAGAACCCCAACACTTCCTAATAAATTTCGAGGTAATTGGCCTTTTGGTTCCAAAGAAGAATTCAAAATAGATTTTCAAGACGGATTCTGTGGCGGCCCTCTTAGAATTACAATTGAAAAAAATACTTTTGATTTACAGGTCACCACGATACTTCCTACCAAGGTTCGAGTCAACTGACTTTTCGGTTTAGGAGAAATTCAAAATTGATTTTCAAGATGGCCGCCACCCTAAATCTAAGAAGCTTAACGGAAAAAGGGAAAAGTCAAATTTCATTTTTCGACTTCTGGTCCAAGAACCGACGTCGCCGTTTCCATACGACGTTGTTATTACTCTGTGTGTTCGTGTGTGTGTGTGTGTGTGTGTGTGTGTGTGTGTGTGTGCGTGTGTGTATGTGGGTGTGTTCGGCACTGTCTGTCTCGAAATGTCTGTCTCCTTTCCCTTTCTGAAGCGTTGGGGTGACCGAGTGGTTTGCGCTCACGACATCGGATCACGAGGTCCCGGGTTCGAAGCTGAATTCAGCTCATGAGAGTACGACCCTTCATTACCCATAGCCTTTCATTATCACCTTTCCATATTCTCGATATGGCTAAATAATGTTGAAAGGGACGCAAAACAACAAAACAACCATAATATGTCTCCCCTATCTATCTATCTATCTATCTATCTGTCTGTCTGTCCGTCCGGTTATCCGTCTATCCTGCGTCCGTTGATTCTTACATCCATCTATGGAATAAAAACGGTCTATTATTAAATACATGTATATGCCGATAGTTGATTGATTGTGTTGGGTTTAAGGATAATCTGCCGGCTGCCCAAACATGGCGGCGAAATTTGTCACCTGTAGACTTCATCATAAAATATCAACAAAAATCACAAACAAAATGCGTGTTTCACAAACTCAATTGATAACTTAAACCTCAAGGCATATCAAGTCGTTATCAAGAGACAAAAATGCATTTCATAAGTATGAAAAAACATTCTAAGTTGTGCAAATTCGGGACAAAAATGTTCCCTTTTCTTTTTCATAAATTCATAAAATACTAACGTCAGTTTATTTCACAATGTTCCGTCTAGAGCAGTCGGAAGTTTGTTTGTTTGTGCTGTGGTTTTACGGCCCAGTCAGCCCAATAGGGTCATGTCGAGCGCGGACAGTTTACCTAACCACACGTTTACTGGGCAGGCTTAGTCCTCTAAGCGGTTAACCAGTATTGTGCACATTCTTTCGCCAGAAACTGACAACTGTCCTTCTTGAATCAGCGGAAGGGAGAGAATGACCGTAGAAAACATTTCATGATCAATCTCCACGAAAGAATGTTGCTGACCTTGGCGGGGGTTGAACCCGCGACCTCCTGGTCTCCAGTCGGACGGCGCATCCAACTGAGCCACAGAGGCCGGCCAGTCGGAAGTTAAAATATCCAAAAGCTTTCAAATAAAAACACAATATGCCTATGTCTGCAGGTACCCAAACTGATACACAAAACTAAAATCTTGTCCTTTAATGTATATAACGGACTGGATACCGGTTTATATTGTATCTGCACGTGCAAGGAGGACAGTCAAGTACATTATATATGCACGGTCAATGTACATTGTTTAGAGCTGTTTGAGTAGCCTTCTTGGTAGCCAAAGTGTGTCTTTATTTGAATGAATTTGGATATTTTATTTTCCGGTTGCCCTATATGGAACATTGTAAAACAAAATACCTTTAGTACTTTGTGTATTCATGGAAAAGAAAAAAGAAATGTTTTATCTCAAATTTACACAAGTTTGTTTGTTTGTGTTGAGGTTTTACGGCCCAGTCTACCCAATGGGGTCATGTCGAGCGCGGTCAGTTTACCTAACCACACGTTTACTGGGCAGGCTTAGTCCTCTAAGCGGTTAACCAGTACAGTGCACATTCTTTCGCCAGAAACTGACAACTGCCCTTCTTGAATCAGCGGAAGGGAGAGAATGACCGTAGAAAATATTTCATGATCAATCTCCACGAAAGAATGTTGCCGACCTCCAGTCGGACGGCGCATCCAATTGAGCCACCGAGGCCGGCTACGCAAGTTAGAACGTAAGTTTTTAGCTCACCTGAGCTCTGCTCAGGATGAGCTATTGTGATCACTTTTCGTCCGTCGTCCGTCCGTCCGTCCGTGCGTCCGTCCGTCCGTCCGTCCGTCCGTTAACATTTTCAAACGACTTCTTCTCTGAAGCCGCTGAGCCAATTTTGCTCAAATTTCATATGGAGCCTCCTTAGGGTGGGGGAACGAAAGATTGCTAAAATGGTCGCGGTCCGTCGACTAAGATGGCCGCCATGCCCATATATGGTAAAAACCTTTAAAAATCTTCTTCTCCATAACCGAGGATGCCTTGGGGCTGAATCTTTGCATGAATCATCGGGGACGGGAGGTCAACCAAAGTTGCTAAAAGAATTGTCGTACGTTGACGTTTGACCTTTTTACGGCAAGGTCAAGTTCGCTTCCCTATGCATTTATATGAGCTCTATACATTTGAATGGGAAAATTGTTAAGAGTTTCAAACGACTTCTCCTCTGAAGCCTCTGAGCTAATTTTGTTCAAATTTCATATGGAGCCACCTTAGGGTGGGGAAACAAAAGATTGCTAAAATTGTCGCGGTCCGTTGACCAAGATGGCCGCCATGCCCATATATGGTAAAAACCTTTAAAAATCTTCTTCTCCATAACCGAGGATGCCTTGGGGCTGAATCTTTGCACGAATCATCGGGGACAAGAGGTCAACCAAAGTTGCTAAAAGAATTATCGTACATTGACGTTTGACCTTTTTACGGCAAGGTCAAGTTCGCTTCCCTATGCATTTGTATGAGCTCTATACATTTGAATGGGAAAATTGTTAAGAGTTTCAAACGACTTCTCCTCTGAAGCCTCTGAGCTAATTTTGTTCAAATTTCATATGGAGCCACCTTAGGGTGGGGAAACAAAAGATTGCTAAAATTGTCATGGTCCGTTGACCAAGATGGCCGCCATGCCCATATATGGTAAAAACCTTTAAAAATCTTCTTCTCCAGAACCGAGAATGCCTTGGGGCTGAATCTTTGCACACATCATCGGGAAGGAGAGGTCTACCAAATTTGCCAAAAGAATCGTCGTACGTTGACATTTGACCTTTTTACAGCAGGATCAAGTTTGCTTCCCTATGCATTTGTATGAGCCCCATACATTTGAATAGGAAAATTGTTGAGAATTTTAAATTTCTTCTTCTCTGAAGCCACTGAGCCAAATTTGCTCAAATTTCATATTGTGCCTTCTTAAGTCAGGGGAACGAAAGATTGCTAAAATGGTCGCGGTAGGTCGACCAAGATGGCCACCATGCCCATATATGGTAAGACCCTTTAAAAATCTTCTTCTTCAGAACTGAGGATGCCTTGGGGCTAAATCTGTGCACAAATCATCAGGGACAGGAGATCTACCAAAATTGCTGAAAAGATTATCGTACGTTGACATTTGACCTTTTTACGGCAAGGTCAAGTTTGCTACCCTATGCATTTGTATGAGCCCCATAACATTTATATGGGAAAATTGTTGAGAATTTGACGACTTCTCTGAAGCCACCGAGCCAAATTTGCTCAGATTTTTAGTTCACCTGAGCATGAAGTGCGCATGGTGAGCTATTGTGGTCAGTCAATGTCCGTCGTCCATCATGGGTCATGCGGCGTGAACAATTGCTTTAAAGGCCTACTCTTCCTACACCCCAGGGCCAATTGACTCGATACTTGGTAGGAAGCATCAGGGTGAAATGTAGATAAAAAAATAGCTAAAATCGTTCTGATCGGAAATCCAAGATGGCCGCCATGGCCGCCATCTTGAAAATCTTTTTCGCTTCTTCTCCTGAACCGAAAGGCCAATTGACTCCAAACTTGCTAGGAAGCATCAGGGTGACTTGTAGATCAAATATAGCTAAAATCGTGTCGGTCCAAATTCCAAGATGGCCACCATGGCAGCCATCTTGAAAATCTATTTTTCGCTTCTACTCCGAAACCCAAAAGCCAGTTGACTCCAAACTGGTTAGGAAGCATTGGGGTGACTTATAAATCAAAAATAGCTAAAATTGTGCTGATTAGAAATCTAAGATGGCCACCATGGCAGCCATCTTGAAAAGCTATTTTTCGCTTCTTCTCCTGAACCGAAAGGCCAATTGACTCCAAACTTGCTAGGAAGCATCGGGATGACTTGTACATAAAAAATAGCTCAAATCGTGCCAATTGGAAATCCAAGATGGCCTCCATGACAGCCATCTTGAAAATCTATTTTTCGCTTCTTCTCTTAAACCTAAAAGTCAATTGACTTGAAACTTAGTAGGAAGCATCAGGGTGACTTGTAGATCAGAAAATAGCTATAATGATTCCGATCAGAAATCCAAGATGGCAGCCATCTTGAAAATCTATTTTTTGCTTCTTCTACTGCACCGAAATGCCAGTTGACTCAAAAGTTGGTAGGAGGCATTGGGGGTGACTTATTTTACTTGTAACGTGTTTAAAATTTCAGCATTTTAACCTTGTAAGCAAGATATTTCAAAAACTGTTTAAGCCATTGCCTTGTCATAAGAGTATTGGAAAAATGTTGGATGCCATCTGCATATCTGCAGTGGCGGTTTCACTCAGGTGAGCGAGTTGTGGCCCGTGGGCCTCTTGTTTTTATACTTATAAAAGGCGTTTTTATCTGTTAATAACCACTTGATATACCCTGACAATTAAGTTATCAATTTAATTTGTGAGACACGCATTTCATATGTGATTTTTGTTGATATTTTATAATGACGTGTACAGGCGGAAATTTCCGCCGCCATGTTTGGGCAGCCGGCAGATTATCCGTAACGACACGTCAACCTTTCCTGATCATTTTGTGTCGTCTTCCGGAGAAAGGGAGAAGAGATAGAAGAGATAGTAGAGGAGATGAAGGAGAGGCACAGAGGGTAAAGAGGAACAGGAATGAAAGGAAAGAAACAAAAGAAATAAAAAACACCCCCCCCTCCACTCTTACCTGAGAGGGTGGACAGGGTAGGCGGGGATACGGGGATAAGGGGGGGGGGCGGGGGACGGGGGTAAAGGGGGCGGGGAACGGGGTAAAGGGGGCGGGGGACGGGGGAGAGGGGACGGGGGAAGAGGGGGCGGGGGTAGGGAAATTTTGGGGGCGGGGGTTATACCAAAATTTGTTGTATTTTACCGAATTTACTCTATTTTTATTATTGCAGTGCAATAACTGGGTATTAGAAGTATCTAATAGACATATTAAAATAAATTCAGGTATGTTTACAATGAATCTGGCGTTGATTTCACTTCACCGACTAGGAGTGTTCCGCCAACCGTGGTTTACATTGATTTCGTTTACGTCCGATTTCGGTTTATCTCTATTTGATTACTTCCCTTTGATTCCGAAAGTTCACAAAAAAGCCTTGTCGGTGGCAATCCACATTTTTAGAAATAATTATCCGTCTGCCGTAGACAATCATTTTATTTGCTCATTGTTGGATAAGGACTTTTGCGCTGTTCAAAACACACACACACACACACACACACACACACACACACACACACACACACACACATGCTTCAAGATCCAACATGAATTTTCTGATAGGTATTCCAAACACCATCTGGTGGGGTGTGGGGTGAGGCAAATGTATCGTGTAACCGATATTGGCTTATAGCTGGGCAAGGCCTGCTATCCTTGCAGCAGGTAGAGGTAGTGGGGAATGCTTTTATTTCTTCTGTTTCTTCACTTTCATTCATTTTCCTTTCTCCCCTGTCCCTCTCTTTCATCTCCTTTACTATCTCCTATTTCTCTTCTCCCTTTCTCTGGGAGACGACACAAAATGACCAATAAGGGTTGACCTGTCGTTAAACCCGAACTCAGTCAAATCAATCACATGTTGCCCGGTGACAAAACACGGACCATTCACGGACTTAGGGACCAATAAAAATTCCGTGTCCGTAATTTAAATAACGGTCCGTGTTTTGTCAAGTCCGTGAATAATAGGTCTATGGTTTGTCGTCCATCAATTGAAGGCCCGTGGTTTGTCAAGAGATCCGTGAATAACTGGTCCGTATTTTGTTATGCAGTCCGTGTATTGTCAATACATGTAGGTCCGTAAGTCCATGAGTCCGTGTCCGTGTTTTGTCAGCCACCACACACTAACACGTTGGACATTTAACTCAGTTTTTGAGAAAACCTCAAACAAAAAAAAAAAATAGATTATTGTTCTCACTGACCCCCAAGTGTGGGACCATGCTTATCAAAACATATTAAAAGAAGATGCAGAATTTAATGGTATTCTTGAGTTTTGCTTTTAGTGATTAATACGACTATTTTTGTGCCAATTAGGATCAGTTTGGGCTCGGACCTAGGCCCACCACATTATTTTTCTTGACCAGTTTAAGACCGGATCAAGGCCCACCACCTTGTGATAGTTACGCAGACTTTTGAAATGGAGGGTGCAAATATTTAGCTATTCCGTAAACAGGGTGCAAATGCTAAGAAAATACCGATTTAGGGGCAAAAATTAGGGGTGTAGTTTGGGGTCAAAATCTGCATGAATGTATATTGCATAGTCATGCTTAAATTTAATTATAGGTTGGGGATATTAAAACTTCTTTTTTTTTTTTTTTTTTTTTTTTTTTTTGATTTGGGTTTTACGGCCCTTTCAAGAATAGTTCACTTATATCGAGCCGATCGTTCATCGAAGGTGGGCGAAAACCGGAGAACCCGGAGAAAAACCACCTGACCATCCGTAAGCAGAACTTGGCTTTCCCACATATGACCCGAGCGAGGCTCGAACCACAGCGATGAGAAACCTAATGGATTAAGAGTCAACTCTCTTATCCACTAGGCTACGGGGGCCCGCGATATTAAAACTTCGAATTTAGGGGAGGGAATAGTTTGCTTGGGGGAGGAAAGTGGTGGTAAAGGGGGAGGGAAGTGGGGGAAAGGGGGGAGGGAAGTGGGGGAAAAGGGGGAGGGAAGTGGGGGTAAGGGGGGAGGGAAGTGGGGAATGCCTACACCCCCCTGTCCACTCCCTCTTAACTGCTATAAGGATAGCAGACCTTGCCCAAATGTAAGCTGATATCTGTTGGACGTCCCAGTGACGTAAGATACACGACACCTTCGCCACACCCGACCACCCCAATGCTGACAGTTACATGTATGTGTTACCGTGAACACATTCACGAATCTGGTAAACTCGAATAATGTACCTTACACCGTGTCTGTTTATAAATAAAAATATTGATTAGATAAGTAAAATAATTGAGCTAATGAGAACAAATGTACTAACCGTTTTAATGTTTCTGTCATAGCTGAGAATATCAATCAGTCGATGGCCACGCCACGTTGCTGTGACATGTATGCGACTATATACGAGGGGTGATTCATAAGTTCCTGGTTGATGGTAAAATGGGTCAGTTTTAAAACATCAAAGGCATTCATTTTTCATTCACACTGAGTTGAGAGATTACAGACTGTTGGATCCCTTCTGTGTAGTGTAGAGGAACGCAGCATTTCTAACGTCGTATGATAGCGCAACATTTTTGCATATTTGGGAAGACGTTTCCAAAGCATGAGAATAGGATGGATGTTTGATAAGTTTGCACCCACCTTTCTAGAAAGCAGTCGTGACAGCAGTCAGTATGTGTGCATTATCTTGGTGAAAGAGCATACCTCTTGTCAACTTTTTATATCGAATCTGCTTGACTGTCTTCCGTAGCGTTCTCATAGGAGCAGCAGTCTTATCTGTATATAGTCTCTATCTATATATAGCACTTGCACCACATCCCAGAAAAAATAGAAGTCATGCAAACATCATCGCATTGCAAAATAATTAAAAAAAATAAATAGAAAATAAAAGTAAAAAATAAAATAAAATAAATAAATAAATAAAAGGAGTATTGCTTTGCCCTTCGTTGGCAGTGGTTTCATCCGCGCTCATAAATCGCTGGAGAAGTCTGTAAGGATCCGCCATAAAACGGCTATATTATCCCTTAATATGTTGAATGCGTTTCTTATTAGGTCCAAGGAGCTTTTGAACATAACAAGGTGAGTAGTATAGGACGCCCTATACTACTAAGCTGACACTTTAAACGTTTGAAAAGCGTTGCACATACCTCGGAGACACATACCTATCATACAGGCAATAGAACACACATTTTGCTATGATGATGTAATGATTCTTGCAACGGTCTCCTCTTTGGTGACGGAGTTCGTCTACCAAATTCTTCTTGTCATGTTTAAATTGAGCAGCCAACGTCTTCACCATAATGTATAAAGAGACACAAATTCTTCTTGTCATGTTGAAATTGAGCAGCCGACGTCTTCACCATAATGTAGAAAGAGACATTCTCTCCTAGCTTGCACATCGTGTTTTCCTGATTTCCTTCGAGGCAGAAGTAATTCCAATTTTAACTTGCTAATTTCAAAATTCAAGAGTTGAACTGTACTAACATTCAGTACGTCTGCTTATAGAGATCACGAAGTTATTAATCACCCCTCAGTTAACAATACAGTACCTATGCAATATATGACAGCGTAAATATGTCATGGCTTTTTTCCAAATATATATGGTATGTGTACGTAACACACACAGCACTTCAGTTTGAAAGAGTAATTCTTCTTTAGATTGGAATCGTTGAAGATTTATGCTTATTTTTCAATATAGGTCAGCTAGCCACAATGGCGGAGGAGGCTGATGCTCATTCATATTTCACATTTGTGCGTTTTGCTAATGGGTTCTTACATTTGTAAGAAAGTTATGGCCTCTTGGTGCCGGATTGTTTCACCATTCAGGGCCGGCGCGCGGCCGAGGAGTTATATGTGGCGCTCCCGATTTCAGGTTCACAAGATCTATGGTTAGGATCTCTCTCTCTCTCTCTCTCTCTCTCTCTCTCTCTCTCTCTCTGATTTTGTTTTGAACAGCGGGAATATCTATTTTTATTTTATGTGTCGGACACAAAGAGAGCATTACACTACACTGGCGTTCGGCAAGGGGAGTTATTTCAAAACCAAATTAGCTGGAGATGTCTTCCTTGTTTGCGACATATCGTCTTGATATTATTAAGCCATCCGTGATGTTTCGTTACTATATTCCATATGTTTCAGGAGTTATATGCCATACACGGATTTTCAGCATTACACGACATGGGTTTCAGGCAAGGGAGGGGGGGGGGGGGGGGGGATAAATCCAAAACCAAAGTCGCCAGCATTACACTATATGGATTTCGGCAAGAGGTGATAATTCGAAACCGAATTAGCTGAGGTTGTCTTCATTGTTTGCTATTCATTGTAGTCAGCTGTGAGGTTTCATAAATATATTCCATACGATATTCCATACGGTTTAGGAGTTATGACCCGGGCACAATTTTTAGCACTCAAGCACTAACAGGGGTAAGGAGTTATGGCCTGGACACAATTCAAACACCAGTGTTTTCTACCTTGCTTGCGACACATCGCCTCGATATGATATAGCCATCTCTGAAGTTTCATTAATATATTCCATACGTTTAGGAGCTATGAGCCGGACACAAATACACGGACGAACGGACGTAAAGACGGACGGATAGCGGTAAAACAATACCCTTTCACCAGTCTTTGATTGGCGGGGAGTAATATAGTGAAGGGACAATGGGCGCACTCTTTTCTCCAGACGGCGGTCAACCATCTGTTACAAATAAAAATAATGCTGGGCTAAAAACAACATGACCAATCAAGCAGTGTGGCGGTTTTCGTCATTAACGGACGAATTACTTGGCCGCCATGTTTAGCTAATCAACTAAAAGCGGTGCAATCGGGACAGGCCGGTTCATCGCCGGTCGACACGGCTAGAGCAAAGAGTGCGTTAGTCGGTTAACCGTGGCGACCCGGAGCAGCGCGACTGCGAGAAAAAAGTGCGCACTCTGTGTTTGAGTGGTTTATGCACTAGACATCATATACCATGTGCGTCAAACGCTCGCTTGTGCACATGTGCTGTAAGTGATAGCCTGCGTGCAAAGAGTATCGGGTTTCGTATTTTCCTCCACAACTCAGACTACTAACGCATCCACTATGAAGTCAAAATGTTTTGTGTGTGTGTGTGTGTGTGTGTGTGTATGTGTGTGTGTGTGTGTGTTTTGTTTTTGTTTACTTCGGCGGCAATAATTGGCTGCCGTATTAACTAGTAGAATGATAATACATGTACATGTGTATCTACCATGACTGTAGTAAACCGGTTCTAGCAGGTTGCATTTCATACATTTATACTCATGTAGGAATGAGGAGACCATTATCTTTATTATCATTATTCTCATTGATTTCACTTAAGAGTCCCACCCGCTAATATAAGATAATAATAATGATAAAAAAAATGTATATGGATATCAGATTCACAGTGAAATCCATTAAACAAAAGTGGGTATAAAATATATATTACACCTAAGTCAAACACAATCACATCTTCTCAGCAAAAGTAACAACACGCATATGCACGTACAAGGATGCACGCTCAGCACATACGCATGAAGACGCACATACCCTGTGTAACGCAGAGAGAGAGAGAGAGAGAGAGAGAGAGAGAGAGAGAGAGTAACACAAATATGTAAAACTATGCCTTCAGGACATAAATGTATGCGGAAAACCCCTGCCGAGTCGCACCGTGACATGTATATGGACTGTGTCATGCAAAAAATTAATCAACGTAGTCTGATCAGGACCATCGCTGTCCGCTTAAAGGGTCATTTGATACTACAGACTATACTGATAAATAACAAAGGCCCTAGTCATATGCAAATGGTCCGGCTCAGTTATCTCGGAAAAAGCACAGAATATACATTTTCCTGTGACACGGCTATAATGTATCAATGAGCAAAGCTGAGTTGGCAACATTCTTTCCTGGAGATTGATCATGAAATATTTTCTACGGTCCATCACTACCTTCCGCTGATTTAAGATGGGCAGTTGTCAGTTTCTGGCGAAAGAATGTGCACAATACTAATTAACCGCTTAGAGGACTAAGCCTGCCCAGAAAAAAGTGTGGTTAGGTAAGCTGACCGTGCTCGACACTACCCCATTGGGTTGACTGGGCCGTAAAACCTCAACACAAACAAGTTTTATATAGCGGTTGTTGTTTTACACATCTATCCTTACCCACACTATTCAATATATACTCGATAGAGTACCATTTCCCTCCTAATCTAAAGCTTTGTCCGCGCTAGGTAAATTTATTCTACCGTACGGTAGTTACCGTAACTTACGGTAAATTCTCGGACATCTCTAATAGGAGCATGTGCAGTAAGTAGGTCAAATAGGGTATATGTATTTTTTCTAATAAAATTTAGAGACACAAAGTGGTTCCCTTTTCCTTCTCTTCCAATTGTCTTATTTGAGCTGGAGCACAGTATTTCCTACAAGATTGTAAGCCCCCCACACCCAAAAAAAAAAAGATCAGGGCACATTTATGCAGGCTGATCAATAGAAATTATTATATGGCATATTTCATATAATACCCCATATCAACCCAAGACACTCATATCAGCCCGAGGGCCCTAGGGCTGATATAGGTTGAGGGTTGGTATGGGGTATGAAATGAAAATTTCCATATCATACTCTATTTATCATACATTTTTCTTCCTGACAAGTTTGCCTATTTGATATCTTAAGCGGTTTGATAATATTGGGATTAAGCATGGTTATCTTAATCTTGATTTCGATTCTGAATTATTTCATCTGAATTGATGAGTCTGTCTGCTAATAACTGCATTGTTCCTTCACCCATTTCTCTACGAAATTGCCAAGATTGTTACTATGTTCCCTCTCGTCCCGATGACATCCTTTCTATTTGACAAAATGGTGGCAGATGACTAGTCACGGGGATAAAGTGTTTACAGAAGAGAACAGAACAGTCAAAGGCAAGACCACCGAGTGCTATGAATGTGGTGAAATGGGTTTTTTGCATGGGCAAAAAAGCCGTATCACCCACATGACCTGGTGATATGGGGCAAAAAAGCTGTATCACCCATGTGGCCCATTATCACACCTTTTGTGCTCCACAAGAGTGATATGTGCCTGAAAGCCATGTTTGTATCACATATCCAAAATAAACATACTTTCTAGTAAATGTATGACAAGCATGTTTACTCTCTGTCTGAAAATGCTTTGGATCCTTGGCTACCTACAGACGCCCTGCAAAGACTGATCTGATCAGACTGTACTAAGTGCACATTCACTCTTGAAGGAAAGGCTGAAGGGAGAGCATATAGTTGCCGCTTTGCCCGTCCGTCTGACCGTCCGTCCATCCAGACTTCGTCCATCCGAGCCAACATTTAGGGTTAGGGAGTACAATTTTGTAACCAAACGTCCATTCATCCGACTTTTGTCCGGAGCGTATCTCTAAAAGTATTGAAGGTAATTTAATGAAACTTGATATACTGATAGAGGGCCATCAGGGGAACTGCAGAATGCAAGAACCATAACCCTATCACCAGTATTTACAGAGTCACTTCCCTTCTTAATTGTACCCATCTGTCCTTCCATCCATCACACTTTTATCCTGAGCATATCTCTAAAAGTATTGAAGGTAATTTAATGAAACTTGATACACTGATAGAGGGCCATTAGGGTAACTGCAGAATGCAAGAACCATAACCCTATCACCAGTATTTAAGGAGTTACTGCCCTTCTTAATTTTTGCAGTAAAAGGCTTGTCCGGAGCATATCTCTGAAAGTATGGAAGGGACTTAAATGAAACTTGATACATTGATAGATGGCTATCAGAGGAAGTGCAGAGTGCAAGAACCATAACTCTATCAGAAGTAATTACAGAGTTAACTCCCTTTCTAATGTTTGCAATAGTAAGCTTGTCTGGTGCATATCTCTAAAAGTATTGAAGAAAAATAATTGAAACTTGATACATTGATGAAAAGCTATGAAGGGAATCGCAGAATGCAAGAACCATAACCCCGTCACCAGTATTTATGGAGTTACTTCCCTTCTTAATTTTTGCAATAAAAAGCTTGTCTGGAGCATAAATCTGAAAGTATAGAAGGGAATTGAATGAAACTTGTTACATTGATAGATGCCCATCAGAGGAAGTGCAGAGTGCAAGAACCATAACTCTATCACAAGTAATTACAGAATTATTTCCCTTTCTAAGTTCTGCAATAGTAAGCTTGTCCGGATCATATCTCTAAAAGTATTGAAGATAA